>JAZHYW010024984.1:0-47199 GCA_037355805.1 Ixodes ricinus | reverse complement strand
AAGAGGTTGATGGGGAGACGTTACCAAACTTGTCAGAGAGGATGATTGAGCAGTTGCTCCCTGCTATGAAACTGCGAGTCAAGCTGCTAAAACTGATTGAACAGCTAAAAGGAGACATAAAAGAAGGATAGGGCACATTACCCAATTGGAGATTTGCGTTCCATTTGTGAAATTCAAGTTGCACTAAATACATTGTTATCTTTCAGCTTGCCTGGACCCTCCAATGTGGCTCGTGCTAGTAACACAGCAGCCTCAGTTTGGTCTACAGAAGTTGTGAAAAATGTATGGCCACAGAGATATACTCTCCCAGAATTTCCCCCGGCTACTGTGACAGAGGCTGGGTGAAAAGAGTGAACTGTTCCTTCAACCACAGCGAAATGAAGCACGAACGAAGTTGGTCGCTGCGTTGGCAGGCGACATTCTGAGCAAAACTCCGTAAGGAGCAGCATTTGAGATCCTCACTTATATATCTTAAAATAGAGGCTAACATTTGTTGTTGTTTTCTTTCCAGAACGCCAAGTCGGTCTTAGCTAGATGATGCCATGCGTGCCCTCCAAGCGGCGTACCCTCTTCCTGGCCGACTCCACTGGACGCTGCGTAAGATTTACAAGAACTTGTTTTCATTCTGACAATTGAAACGCTTGTATCGAAGTTCATTATCTGCATAGTAATAGGCTTACTACTCATCGCTCTCACTGTAGGATTCGCTGCGACACAGCCTTATTAACAAAATGAAAAACGAAAGGTTGCTTCTTACGCATCTGCCAGAAGTTCAGCAAAACAAGGAAAACAATGGCAAAGGTGGTGGGCGAAAGCGAAAGGGAGAACACCAACGCAGTGACTGTATTCAGAAATACAAAAGGACCATGGTAAGTTTGTTATAACCTGGTTCTGATACAATTAGAAGAAATGAAACTAACCTGGAAGCCGGAACTGTTCTGAAATAGTTATTCAGCTAAATGTAGTTATGTGATGGCTGCACCATATGCTTCAAAGTGCTTAGCCTGTTACATTTCGCCAAAATGAGAGGAATCTTTATACAGTTTTCATTTTCCCGACCAGAGCAATGGTTAGAAGCTTGGGAATAACTTTACCGAATTCGGCTTGATTGTTTTTAAAAGCCATATTTATTGTTCGCATGCAGATTCTTGTTATGGAGTCTTAATTATACAATGACATTGATATTCACAATCAAATGACGAAATCTTTGTTTTATTATAACCTTTAGAACTGTAACAAAAGATCACTTTGAGTACTCAAAATGTTTCCATTATAACATTATTTTAGGGGTACATACTGTTTGCTTTAGTTTTGATTCCGTACCTAAAAGAACCATTCACAGCAGTTCATACACATTAACCTTATGATAATATTCACAGTGGTAAGAATAAAGATGAAGTTTGTGCTTACATGCCAATACATCTTTTAGCTGCTCCTAAACGGACTTGGCTACTCCTAAATGGACTTTTGACTACTCCAACAGGTGCTCCAAAGTGACCCAGACAAATCACATTGCCGTAAATGTAATCTGTAAAAGTCACAGTTGCATGGCTTGTCAGATATATCAAATACTCTCTGGTTGTCTCTCGGTTAAATTTCTTTTGTTTTATTGCACTGCCTTAATATCGCTAAAATATAGAGTGCATATAACTTGATCCATTTGGACTCGTGCACTCAATGTTTAAATTACAATTTTTACATAACATAAAATAAGCCTTGCTGGAGTTCATCTGGTACACAGCTTTGTTCTTCAAATCTCATATTGTGTGCATGGCACTAATTTGTTTATAGGTTCCACATCATGACGTAGGAGAAGGTACCAACAACAATGCAGACCACATAAAGATTATGGCTGCTGAGTGTTCCAAGGCTGCACCAGATGTGAAGCTCCCACTTAAAACGATGGCACAGACGTCACAGGCAAGGAGGGTAGCCATCACTGGCAAGACCACCACTGATGTTATTTAGCTTTACCCGGCCCTCTGCATTCTCGAAATGGTAATTTCAACGTCTTTTCCCACTGAACTTTCAAAGCAGTGTCTCTGTAGTGTTACAATAGACAGCCTAAATGGTGCATCAGTTTTGTCTGGTTTTGAGTTACTTCAAACCCAAAAAGGCTACCAAGAGACTTAGGCACTGTCTAAATTCAGCTAACAACCTGGTTTGCCGCTGCCTACTTGCAGTGCCGTTTTGCTCTTTGTCTGGGTTTAACACCTGTTTATGTCATGCGCACTGGCAGTGTGTGGTTGGAGAGGGACATCATGAGAAGGAAGGGGCAAGAAGTCTTGTTTTGCTGCACTTCCCTTTTTCCTGCTTCCACACCTGAGTGGTTGCCTCGCCCGCCTCGTCTCCAAGATAACATTTTTATCTATAAAGCGTATACCTCAACAAGAAATGGTTCAGAAGTTTTTCCAAGTCACTTTTTGTTTTCTTTTGTTAGTGGTCAAATTATAGATCTGAGCTCGGTAATGTGCCACATATGAAATCAGACATTTAGAATGTTGTCTCCATTTTCTCAAGGCCAAAATTAGTGTCTCATAGAAGTCCACTGAGGGATTCACAAGCAGTTGAATATATTTGATCTCATAAAAGCTAGAGCTTGATGGGCTTTTAAACTAACATTTGTAATACTTTCCACACTAGGGTGTAACTTTATTACTGGTTGACATTAATTAAATAGCAATGACTTGCTCAGTTAACCAAACCAAGAAAAATTTACCTTCCAGCTACAACAGGAGCTGGATCTCACGAAGGGGACCAGCAGCATTTCAAATGTACAAGCAAAAATGAAACAGGCAACGGATGGCCTACTTCAGTGGATAATGAAGTTTCACCCTTCTTCTGACTACATTCGACAGCTGAAGGGTTTTGAAGAAACCTTTCCAGGGAGTGCCAAGCTGTAAGGTGCAACTCTTTTCTTAAGGTTAAAACTGACCGATTTCTAAAATGCCTGAAAGTGATTCATGAGGTTTTTGTGCATATTTTATTTCTATATATTGTTTGCTGGGATATATATTCCACTGACTTGATGATACATTTTTTAGTTACAAGTTAGCGCTGTTTGCCGTTCTTTCTCCAGTGTTTTCCTTGTGTGCACTATTCCCACCGTTTAAGCTGTGAGAATTTCTCAAATAACTATTTACCGAGGCAGGGTTATAAAGCAGAAACTGCCCCCCCCCCCTCCAATTGTACTTGAAAAAGAAGCTCTCGGTAAACATCATTGTTTTTTCTTCCTCCAGGGTCTGACGGCGGCCACCTTGTAAATGATAAGTTTCGGTGTTCATTTGCTCATAGATATATAAGAGGTACTAAAAAGTGGCTAATTGGTAACAAAATATAGCTTTCAAAGACTAAAAGCAATATTCTGCTTTGATAGGAGGTCCTAGATCTTTAGGAATGTTCCTACCCCAGTGCTCAAGAATCTTGCTAGTGTGAATAGTTTTGTTTCCGTTACATTTTGCACACTGTCATTGCAGACTGTTTGAAAGTCCTCGAAGTTACATTTGGCACTCATTGCAGACTCTTTGAAAGCCCTCGGAGTTCCAGGAAAAGTTCAGTCAAAACTTTTTCAATATGTGTAATGAATCTGGGAAGTATGACGTTCCACTAGGCCGTGTTTTATTTGATCTATATTTTAGGCAGAGAAGCATTTTACTCATGTGCTAAGATTCAATCTAGCTATATGTTCAATAAACGTCAGTATGTTTTTTTGTGAACCGCTGTATCTTCTCTTCATTTCACCCTCTGACAGGTTGGACATTGCAGGGCATCTCTTTTGTTTCTCTTATCTCTATTCCTTATACCTCATACTTAGTCTTGACAAGAATAACAACGATGAATGTGTACTTGAGTACCCATCTAAGCCAGCGGTTCTGCAGTAGAGGTAGTGCCCCAGAAAAGGTGCCTTATTGTTCAAAGCCTGTTTTGCACATCTGTTGAGGTTTACAAAACGTCTAGGTGATGTATATTGCCTCTTTGAACCGTTCGAGACAGTCGATAAAGAGCGGTCGGCCATGTTGTCGGCGAAACACGCGGATCAAAGGATTGCGCTACTCTGCTCCGTAGGAGCTATATAGTGCTCTAATCGCGGCAACAACAACAGTCGGGCAACATGTTGCTGCCACCCGGCAACCGTGTTGCCCGATTTGTTGTCCGACAACCCTGTCACACCGCTCTGACGGCGAGGACAACACGGGGAACACTCCGCCATCTTGATTGTTTACCTTCGTTCGTGTGCGGTGCGGAATCGCTGGAAATGTGACTCTACAAAGTGCTAGAGCGGTCGAAGGGCCGGGAATTACCACGGTACGACATCAACCAGTGACTGTGATTAGAAAACTTGACGCGGGGAGTATTTTCCGCTCTTTATTTTATCGAAATGTTCTTCATTCGTTGACAAAGCAGTAGCCCTAACCGAGGAAAGTGACATTGCTGATATATGTTCGGGAGTTACGCCACCGTATGAAGTGTTTCTGCCCGGTACTTTCTTTCATGCAATTCCTATTTCTACTGTAAAATTGCGTTAGCACCGGCAGTACCCCAAAGCGTCTTTTGTAACGTGGTGTTGAGCTGAACTGACAGTGCTTCAAATCTGCGACACCGACACCATTGGCCTTCATAACAATCGATGGAATACATATTTTTCAACGCTGTCTACTTGCCTACCGCCTGCTATGTGCATCGCTTCATTCCCCCAAAACGTCCTGGGTATTTTTTTAAACAAATCAGGTGTCTGGTAGCGGCTGTTTCCAAGTTCCAAGCATCAACAATCATGATCAGAGTGGTCGTTTTATGCTTCGATTTTTTAATCTTTGGTTTTCTGGATTATTTATATTATACTTTATTAGCGGGTGAGTAGGCATGCCATTTTATTTCACTATCAGTAATGTGAGCTGGACTCTCGAGAGTTCTAATTTCAAAACCAGTCTGAACGTTCACGACCGTCGCTGTGACCATTTCGAAAATCGCTTTCCGTAACTACGCAGCAAAAACATTAAACGAAAATATTTTGGCTGCACGCCAGCCCTACTTATTGTTAAATAACGTTTTCCAAGCCTTTGTTTGAGTAAGACTTTATTGATAAGACTAGCTGTACCATCGAAGCTATCTATGTTGTCGTGTTGCCGGCCCGAAATTCGCTCACCCAGCGATCAGGGCAACGCACGTTGTCTAACACAAGTTGCTGCTGTTTTTGTTGCCGAAAGCTGTCATACCGAGGCAACATTTTAGTTGTCGTCCATGTTGTCGTGCTGTTGCCGCGATGTGACAGGTTTGTCGGACAACATGGGGAGCGAGCAACAAGTTGCCCGACTGTTGGACAACGCGTTGTGTTGCTGTTGCCGTCGTGTTGCCTCAGTGTGACAGGGCCTTAAGAGATCGCAAGAGGCTTAAAACCGGTCTGGTCTCTCTCGGTCGTACTGCACCTTGGTCGCACTCGGTCCACCGGTCGCAAGAGTGTGAACGGGCCTTAAGTATACAAAGGGAATAAGGTATTCCTTTGTATACCGAGATGGTCATTCCAACAGCTCCTAGATAGCTTTGAAGGCTGCGCGTCACGTCCCGGAGGCCTGCACGGGCGCTGATTGGATTCGAGTGTCGCGTCATCCTTCGATACGAACACCCGTTATAATTAAGCATCTGGCCAGGTTATACGTGTTTTAAGCGCATCTCTGAAGTGACCAGTGTTAGATATAGTAAAACAATGCTATCAGGCAGCCAGTTTCGCAATGCGGCCAAGAGTTGCAATTATGACTACTTAAAATGTTTGTTCGTAGGGTAGTTAGGGCAAGCTTGCAACTATTATCTGTTCGCCGGGGAATGTAATGTGCGGGTTTTTAGTATTGTTGCTTAGTTCATTGGGGGGAATGATAATACCATCTGTGTAGCATTAACAGACCCGCACGAGCTCTATGGTGCTGTAGAAAGGGGATGTTACGTTTTTCTTTGCGTTGCTGAGACGCAGAGTTCTCGCTTGAAGTCGTGGAGTATAAAGCGAGCAGCTTTGTTCTGTACAGATTCGACCATATCCATTAGAAATGACTCATTGGGAGCTTAGCTTTGCGTCTTGAGAAGCGAATTTGAAATGCAGTTTAATGGAAGCTAAATATCTGTTTCTTTTGATAACTATGCTCGTTATGTGTGTTTTCCAGTTAAAGCTGTGCTGGAACTAAATTCTAGCGCGGATTTTATTGTCTGTAGTCAACTACGGTTTGGCAACACCACAGAACACCACTATTTTATTCGAAAATACGCCAAAACTGTATTAATAAATAACGAACGAACCGATTACCAGGATGTTCCCATAGCTACTTGGAATGTCTTTTCGCCAATCGTCCCGTAAAAGCAGCACCACTCCGCGAAACCGGATCTCCCTTCTCTCCCACGCCTATTCTTCTCCTGCGGGGAGAGGGGACAAGACTGAGAACTACGAAGAATGGAGGAAGTCAGTAAAGTTTGAAGTGCAGGTGAGTCACTTTTTGGCCTCTGCTGGCATTGACCAACCAGATCTCGGGCGTCTCGAACGATTGGGTTGTAACGCGTTGACCCCACCAAGTGGCGAAGCTCACGATCACACCAGCCTCCCGTAGCCTTGCCCGTGCTGGGAAAAGTAACGTCACAGTCTCCCGTGACGCATCGCGCTCTCCGATGGCTGCTCTTTGAGGGCTGGCTAGAATCGGCCGTTTGGAACGAAAAATATATCCATCACTTCGAAATACAAATGTGTGGTTGTCATTAGCAGATACGGCTGATCATTTTTAACTTATTTCTGAACGTAAGAGATATATTTCAATTTTCATTTCAGCATTCCTTCAAGAAGACACGCCAAGGTATTTATTTCGATCTTACAAAGAATGTAACTAGAATCTTTAATCTCGTTCTGTTATTGGCGACTCTAGCGAGATCGACGGCACCTAGCTGTTAGTATACAGAAAGCTGTGGCTACAGGTTCGCTCTCCGGCCCTCTCGAGCAAATCAGATATTCAGAGCGCCTAACGGTCAAAACAAGAAGCCGTGAAAGTAGATGCAAATACGCGCGATCAAAATCGCTACTAAATATCATGTACTTTGTCTTCGTTAGGTTGACATTCATCTGTCACTTTCTACATCATAAAGCAAGAACCTAACCCCAGACTCCGATCCGCAGTCTGACGCTTTTGCTTGACGCCACGAGAGGGGGTGAAAAGGAGCGCAAACAGCAGGAGCCTGCACGAACCGGCGACCGTTGGCGTGCGCAGCTGGCTCCCGAATGACAAAGTGTGGCCCCCACGTGATCCCACGACGCAATGGGGCGGACCATAACGAACAAACGGATAGCGCGGCAGGCGTATAATGTCACGCTAGCACGCAATCAATAGAAAGATTATCGGGTGCGATAAACCTCCTCCCTTCCCGAATGCTTCAGTTAACTCGCAATCTAAGAGCACTAAAAAATGAATGCGCTACATACCCCCATAGAAGAAGCAGAACCAAGATGCTTTACTGAAATGCATTCTAAATCGCTCATTTGGATTAGAAAGCGCGCCTTCAGGGCGAAATCTTCAAGCAGTTTAGACCCCCCCCCCCCCGGGTCGGAGATGACGCATGCACATCGCACTGTCGACGCTTTTGTTTCGCCCTTTCGTGCTGCGCTGATGGAGAGGGCGGCAGCCGACGCACCGAGATACCGGATGAGCCAAGACAGCAGAGACAGCTGTCTGCGCTCTCTTGACGGGCTTGCACTGCAGTAGTTGGCGACAGCGAAAACCCAAAGGCTTTGCGCGTCCAACCGTTTCCAACTACACAAAAGCTGTCTGTACCGAGGCCGTTGGTTGTTCGCCAAGTAAAAGGCATTTCCTAGTAATACATTTGCCGAACCCGTGGAAACTTCCCACAGAAGCGTGCTCCTCACTCGCTCACCCATGCATCTGAGTAAACGCGAGCGTGTCGCGATAGTTCTGATAAACCCAGCGAGCTCATGAGCGTGTCGTGTGCGCAACGCATCCAAAAGCGTGAACGCTCCCGCGGTAACCCAAGCGTAACGCCTTATGCCTGTGTCGTAGTTCGAAGCGTACAAACTGTCTGCCCGGCATTCTTGCATAATATATAATGGTGCTCACCATTGAGTAGTTTTACGTTTTTACAGAAGTGCCCGTTTCGTGGCGTTGAAGAGCTTTACACGGGCATAGCTAGAAGGGTGGGGGGCCCTTATCCGATTCCGCCCCCTTCCCCTCTGAAAATATTCGTGGAACTTTGTGAGGAAGGACCAGATAATGGATACACAAAGCGCGAAGGGACAGACGAGGACACGAAGCAGACTGGACAGCGATTTTATATCCTCGTCTGTCCCTTTGCTCTTTGCATATTCGGTGTGTTGAGACAACAGGCACACCTTATCAACCTGGAGGACCAGATATTTAAAAATTTAAACGCTCTTCCCACCCCGTTCGAAGGAAGGTTTTCAGTGGCCACAAATAATACACAGTATCTACACCTCTCGGTCTCACCTGAAGAGGGACGTTCGAAATGACGACGCCTCCTGGAACAAAAAGTGAGCTGCGACAACTGCATGCGCTGCTAGCAGATCTTCTTTCTTTTCGTTCGAGCCGTTATGAGTACGCAGACTGGATGATACAACCCGCGAGATATAATCTTTGTTTATAAATAACAACAAAAAATATTTTCTGCTGTAGCAATTCCAGTGGATCAGGTCTGAACCCGTGATGATAGCAAAATTAACATATTAAATACTTGAAAGTAAACAAAAAGTGAAATGATATTGTTTCCTTGATGCTTTGAAAGTTGCTATGAAAGCGTGCAATTTTTTAAAGGGTAACTGCAAAGAAAAAAAAGTGTTTTTTTAAACAGCCTATATGGGACAAGCATATCACAAAACAAATCTTCCGCGAAAAAACAAATTTTTTTCTAGCAATATTTACGCCACAGGACGTAATTTAGTCGGAGTCACAACTTCTTCACATTTGAAACTCCCGCTCTTTCGACGCGCGCGGAGTGGCTGTTATACGTCACTCCGTGACGTATAGCAACCACTACGTGACGTATATATACCAACTTTGTGGCGCGCGATTTAAAACGGACGAAATAGCCGCAAACTAAAATCAGTACCACGCAATAAATATTGCTGTAAAAATTTTTGTTTTTGGCGGAAAAATTGTTTTGTGACATGCTTGTCTCAATTAAACTGTCTAAAAATACAGTTTTCTTTCTTTGCAGTTACCCTTTCTCTTTGCAGTTACCCTTTAAAGCGCGAAACACATGCGCGTCAATACTGTCCGGTTCGGCGTGCGAACTGTCGGGAAGATGGCTGCTCCGAATCGCCGCACAGGACAGTTCGCGACACATGGCTTCCGACGCGTCGTTGCGTCGCTCCGTTCAGCTCCGCCCAGTTTTGGGAATCCCTCTACCGAATGGATGGATGAATGCTAATGGCTATATCTATAACGGCGGTAGCTCGCGCCACCTAGCCTAGAAAACTAAAATACTACCCTCGCCCTTGGTTTTTCTGACTTTAAAGCAAACATAATATTTTTATTACATTCTAATAAAGTGTGCGTGTGTAGAGATTTTCAATGAGGTTACTTTTCTGCTCAACATCACTTAATCGCGACGGACCGCAGCGGACCTTAGGAGCCATCCCAGCGAAGCAAGCACTGCGTACAAATCACGTGACTACGCACACCGCGCATTGCTGCGTCTCTCCCGAAGTTGACGTGACACTCACACGGCATTGGAATGGCTCGTAGCGTCCGCTGCTCTCCATCGTAAGGTGAAACGGAGTACATTCGGGTTTCGACGGCCTCGATCGGTCCCCGAAGGCCGGCTTGCTATGGCGCGCGAGATCAGCAGCTTGTTTTGCGCGCGCGAGAAAACTCGATGGCGTCCATCTGGTCCATCTCCTTCACCGCGCACCGCCACTACCGCCACATGTGTGCGTGTAGGCGTTGTAAAAGCGGGGATATCCGCTTCCCCGAACCGCCCGAACCACGAAGCGCCTCCTCGCCCGATCGGGCCGAATGTCACGTGACAACATGACCTTCGCGGCATCCGTGCTGCCATTGGCTGCGGCCGTCCGAAAATCGCACAGCCGTGCGGCGATATCTAGCAAGTTGGACGCACGCCGTCTCCGGACGGAGGCCCCGTCCGACGCTCCGTTGCGACGAAAACCCTTGCCCTCGGACGTCGTTCCGGCGGTTCGCTCGCCGAATCGGACAGTTTGGACGCGCATGTGTTTCGCGCTTAAAAGCGCGAAACATATGCGCGTCAAAACTGTCCGGTCCGGCGTGCGAACTGTCGGGAAGATGGCTGCTCCGAATCGCCGCACAGGACGGTTCGCGACACATGGCTTCCGACGCGTCGTTGCGTCGCTCCGTTCAGCTCCGCCCAGTTTTGGGTACCCCTCTACCGAATGGATGGATGAATGCTAATGGCTATATTTATAACGGGCGGTAGCTCGCGCCACCTAGCCTAGAAAACTAAAATACTACCCTCGCCCTTCTTGGTTTTTCTGACTTTCAAACAAACATAATATTTTTATTACATTCTATTAAAGTGTGCGTGTGTAGAGATTTTCCGTGAGGTTACTTTTCTGCTCAACATCACTTAATCGCGATGGACCGCAGCGGACCTTAGGAGCCATCCCAGCTAAGCGAGCACTGCGTACAAATCACGTGACTACGCACACCGCGCATTGCTGCGTCTCTCCCGAAGTTGACGTGACACTCACACGGCATAGGAATGGCTCGTAGCGTACGCTGCTCTCCATCGTAAGGTGAAACGGAGTACATTCGGGTTTCGACGGCCTCGATCGGTCCCCGAAGGTCGGCTTGCTATGGCGCGCGAGATCAGCAGCTTGTTTTGCGCGCGCGAGAAAACTCGATGGCGTCCATCTCCTTCACCGCGCACCGCCACATGTGTGCGTGTAGGCGACGGGGGGATATCCGCTTCCCCGAACTGCCCGAACCACGAAGCGCCTCCTCGCCCGATCGGTCCGAAAGCCACGTGACAACATGACCTTCGCGCCATCCGTGCTGATTGGCTGCGGCCCTCCGAAAATCGCACAGCCGTGCGGCGATATCTAGCAAGTTGGACGCACGCCGGCGCCGGACGGAGGCCCCGTCCGACGCTCCGCTGCGTCGAAAACCCTCGCCCTCGGACGTCGTTCCGGCGGTTCGCACGCCGAATCGGACAGTTTGGACGCGCATGTGTCTCGCGCTTAAGGCGAAAGCCTGATTCACATGGTGCGATTTTCTTCTGCGAAATCGGCGGAGCGATGAACCGCACATACGAAATTTCGCGCTCCCTTTCACATTGATTGAGAACATATGCGATTGTCCGCATTTGCGAAGCACATGGTCAGGAACCTTTGAATTCGTTTGAGGTAAGTATCATTGATATTTAACAAAATTATAAAATGTTTACATTTATTTGTTACCCGTTGGCAAAAAGTACGCGTTATACTTATATTTAGGGCTGATTCAGGCATTTCCCTCGGCCACGTTCACACGAACGAAAACGACGAATACAACGAATATGACATGGACACCGGGACAACCGCAGCCCATTACTGCTTGATCATGCTATACTCTATTTCACTTTATGATGTACCGCAGGAAACGCTACAAGCGCGAGTTCCTAGCTCTAGTACACACCTCGGCTGCACAAGCTCTCCTGCACTAAGGGCAGCTGCCAACGCTAGGAGCTCGGGCTTCTAGCCTTCGCTGCGGTACAACATAAGGTGAAGCGGAGTAGAATTTTTGCGTTGCTTGGCATGTCACGCAAGGCGAACAGTTGACCGGTGGCTTATACCTAGGGTTCGGAGTTTTCGGTTTAAACCGATAAAAACCGATAAAAGTACGCCGAATTCATTTTCGGAAATTCGGTTTTAACCGAAAAAGGTCAGCTTTTTGTTCGGAATTTTCGATTTAAACCGATAAAAACCGATAAAAGTACGTCGAATTCATTTTCTAACATTTTGTTTTAACCGGAAACGGTCACTTTAACCTTCCAGTCGTACTGCAGAGCCGTGGCGAAAAAGTGGAACGACAGTGTTTATCGAAACGTGTCCGAATGTATGGGATACACGCATGCCATCACGACGTTTTGGTTTAATGTGCGCATCATCGATCGGAACGTCAAGTCCGAAATGCCCCATGACTTCGCCATGTACGAGCGTGTTTCCAAACTCGTTGTAAGGAAGACTGACTTGATGGAAGCTCTGCATGTTGTGTTGTGCTTCAAAACGTCGCACCGTGTCTCTTTTGGCGGTCACAATTGATTGATTGGCCGATTTTGGCTCAGGCAGCGCTTCATCTCATCAGCCTGCCAGTGTCCAGTGTTAGCGTTGAGAGGACATTCTCAAAGCTCGGTGTCACATTAACAGGAAAGAAAGTGCGCGGATCAACGAGGAGAACCTGGGAAAGTACATGTGAGTGTACTGTAATAAGATCACGTAATCCTGATATACAGAAGGTGAAGTTCCATGTTTTTTGGGCATAGACTTCATATCTGACTTGTTTTTACTTCTGTTTTTCTCTTGATTCTTTTACAGTTGCACACATTTGCCAAATAAAGTATCCATTTATTTTTCAATATATCTGTGCCGTTATCATTTGAGTGATCAAAATATCAGAGCTACAAGGATCATCTGATCCGGTGTCCGTTGGTGTTTATTTTATATTCACCGAAAAAAGCCGATAAACTTTTGTGGGCATAAATATACGCCGAAAAAAAACCGAAAATTGACTTTTAAATTAAACACCGAAAAAAGTACGCCGAATTTTGAAAAAATAGAAACCGAAAACGCGGAACCCTATTTATACCTCCTACTCTCCTCGCGGTCGTTTCGGTGAAGGGGAGGAGGAAAAAGGGAGAGGGCACGGCAGGACGCTCGCCGCTCTCATGATAGGCATCATGGTACAGAAGGCGTTGGTTTGGAACTAGATACTCTCGAACCCAGGCGCATCAAATACTCCGCGCATGCGCACCGCGTATTTCTACAAAAGGTCCATTACAGAGTAGACTGTGCCGCCCTAACTTTTTACTTCCATGAGCACGTAGCGAAAGTGTAATGATACACTCAGGCTCAGCAAAATCCCTAGAGTAGAATTGCGCTTGCAGTACTATAATTGACGCTGTAAAGTTCGGCTCTCGTTTATAAAAGACGTCTTCTGATTTATTTAAACTCAAGGGCAACATGACTCGCCTATCTCCAAGTCTGTGTATTTATCTGTGTGTAGCATATGTGTCCGTGCTATATTGCAACCCAGCCTTCTTCTTTCTTTTCTTTCTGCTTTCCTCTTGTAGGGACTGGACGCACCGCAAAGTGTGTTCAGTCTCAACAATAGAAAAAGAGAAAAAGACGCGCCACGTCCCTCGCGCAAATCACGCGCAGAATCATTCGAATACCTTGTTTGTCGCGAGGATCTCAAGCGAAGATGCCAGCAACACAGGTCACTCACAACATTGGCCGGCGCAACCACATCGCTCCCAGTTTCGACGTCTCGAGCCCTAGTCGCCTGAAATTGAAAATCGCGCGTGTCTCGGCGCACAACCGCAACCTGGCGCGAAGACTGGAGTCGGCAAAGGAGCGCCTTCAGGAAAAAGAAGCAGCCGAAAGTCGTAATGCGAAAATATTCGCCATCTGTCTGCCGCTGATCAGAACATGGCTGGCAGAAGACATCGAGGTCCTGCGGATGCTGCAGGCAAACCACGTGCGACAGATTGAGGCGTTGGACAACATTCTAAACCCGAGCCACGACATAAGCCTCGCCGAGGACCTACCAGGGGCCAAACAAGAAGTTGACAAAACGCCAATCGATGCATCTGGGTCAAAGCCAATCGCCGAAAGAAAAGACTTATCGACTCGAGGGAAGGATGCAGTGCCGCACTTAAAAGCGCGTCCTCAAGAACCCAGGAAGGGACGTGGAAAATGGACGCTGACCTTTGACTATCGGCGGCTCAACGCGGCGACGAAGAAAGACGTGTATCCGCTTCCCCACACAGATCCAACATCGTCGAAAGAGGACAACAGGTATACCCGTGCTGCTGACTCCAACACAAGAATCCAGCCGTTTGCAACACCTTAACCCCCTCAAGCTAAGTGATGAACTGAAGGCAGCCGCTGGCGCAACTTTTGTTCGCCATCGCTTCACTGCTAAAGGAGGACTCCTCGTCGACGTAACGGAGCCGGCAACAGTTAACCGACTGTTGAAGATTCACTCTATAGGAGAAATCGCAGTTCTGGCAACAATCCCCAAGGCATATATGCAAAACAATGGACTTATCGAGGGAGTACCTGACTGGTACTCGAACTCACAGTTGACAGAATTTCTCGGACCGATTGGCGTCATCGCAGCTCGTCGTCTGTACCAGAGATATGGCAAGCCTGGTGAAGCAGCTAAACCAACGGATCGAGTCGTGATCACTTTTCGCCCTAACACGGAACGCCCTACCAAGGTAAACCTTGGCTTTACTCGACATGAAGTGATCGACTATGTTGAAGCGCCACCAAGGTGTTTCAATTGCCAAGCGTTGGGCCATGTGGCTAAATATTGCAAGGAAAATGCGAAATGCAAGCATTGTAGTGGGACTCACTCCACAAAGGACTGCAAAGGCGAATCACCTGTCAAATGTTCCAACTGTGGTGGGGACCATCCAGCCGATTATGTTAATTGTAAGGCAAGACTCCAGGCGCTTGCCAAGAAGAAGCTTTTTGTCCGCGGCCCAGAGCCTATCAAAAGCACAGAAGGCCACATTGTTGAGCCCGGTATGCCGTCCTCGAGCACAGCTCATAAGGAGGATGAAGTCACCGTTGAAGTGAACACAAGCTTCCGACCTCCAAAGTACAAAGCGAAAAAACAGAGAGCAAGCCCAACCTCAACCACTGGACAGCAGAAGGAAGCTTCTTTAGAGACCAACGACATGGTAACATCTTCCCCAAAAACAGCAAATGCACCCGCTGCCCAAGTATCAAGTCAAGGTGCTACGGGAAGGCGTCTATATAGCAAAGTGGTAACAGATACCACACCCCCTCAAAGTACTACCAGATCTCAGCAAGGATCCATGGCGATTGGAGACATAATAAGTTTCATTTTTTCTGTATTGCCGAAATTCGTCGCTATCCTACCGCCAGGTATTTTCAAGACCATACTCCAAGGAGCTATGCTTCTACAACCAGCCATAGTAGAGATGACACGAAACCTGCAACAGTGTCATGGCTGACTCTTCAAATTGTCAACCCAGCTCTAAAGCCAAACAACGACATTTACCTTTTCTTATGCAATGGAACTGTGCTAGTCTTCACCTTCGCCATGCGGAACTTTCATTGTTTTTAAAACGTTCACGAATTCCGATACTTGCATTTAGTGAGGCGGGTCTGCCAAAGGATCAGAGTATATCAGGGTATTTTTGCTACCGAAACCCTACAATGACCGGTTTTCCAAATGGGAGCGCAGCCCTATTTATAAGAAAGGCCGTACCTCACCTTCAGATAGACACCACTGACTTATGTACAGAAGATTTGGAGATTATAGCAGCTCGTGTTAAATTCAACAATCAGATTCTGTGTGTGGTAACAGTGTACGTCCGTGCTGGAAAGGGCGGAATCAAAGTTGCAGATTGTGTAAAAGAAATCTGCCAACGCTGCGAGGATCCGATTTTAATGTGCGGCGACTGGAACGCACATCATGGCCTCTGGGGAGCAAACAGAGATGATACGCGCGGCCGGGCTTTGGTAAGAGTTTTTGAAGAATGCAATCTTGCTGTGGCAAATGACGGCAGCCCAACGTTTTTTCGACCGCCTGACACTTACAGCGCCATCGACATCACTGTCCACTCACCAAGCCTGTGTGTAGATTGGAAAAGATACCCTGACACAATGAGAAGTGATCACTATCCAATATTTATAGATCTACATGGATTTCATGGGACTCGGCAGTGCACCAGACAGGTCACCCACTGGGACTCTTTTAGAACAAACATGGAAACGTCGACAGAGCCCATACTACAAGCTATATTGACAAGCGCAGAGAAGGCTACTATCAAGATACGACTACCAGAGCACTACCCAGAACCTGACCTCAAGTTGCTTAATCTTTGTGCAGCCCGAAGACAGGCCCAACGACAGATCCAGCGAAAATACTCCAGCACTGGCAAAACTAAGTTAAACAGAATCAATGCACTTACGAACCGTTATGCCAAGAAAACAAAACGTAAGCACTGGGATGACACATGTGCTACAGCTGATGCCAACAAACCTGGAACTGAGATTTGGAGAATACTAGATGTTTTTACAGGCAAACGTGATTTACGCCTCTCACATGCTTCGATGGCATTTCGCCTCGGAACAAATCTGAGGGAAGCAGCGGAGAAATTCGCGGACCAATTTTTTTCGACCCAAGACCAGACCGACAAGGTGTATGAAGCTGTGACCAGATCGTCTCCCTTGGACACGGACTTCAACATTGAAGAATTAACGTTCGCGTTAAAATCAACTAAGCGGAAAAGTGCCCCTGGACCAGACGGAATCACAAACCAGATGCTGCAAAATTTACCAGCTGAGCGTCTACAAGAGCTACTAAAGTTCTTTAATTCTGTATGGGAATCAGGTATCATACCAGAAGAATGGAGAACAGCTTGGGTTGTGCCCATACACAAACCAGGAAAACCACACGACGCACCATCATCCTACCGACCCATTTCCCTTACCTCCTGTGTGATGAAGCTCATGGAAAGGATGATACATGCTCGACTCACATGGTGGCTTGAAACTAACCATCTGTTGCCGCACGAAATGACAGGATTCAGACGCGGGCTATCGACCCAAGACAGCATCTTAGACCTGATTAGTTCCATCGAACACAACCAATTTAACAAAAAATCGACATTGGCGGTATTTTTTGATATTTCGAAAGCATACGATAATGTTGAACCAGCGGTAGTTCTCGAAAAAGTTGACAGACATCGGCATAACAGGGAAGTTCCAAACGTTTCTGAAAAGCGTCTTCACCAACAGAACCCTCAGGGTTCGGCTTGGTCCGTCTCTCAGCACTACTCGCAGATGTACTAGAGGTTTACCACAAGGAAGCGTACTATCGCCCATTCTGTTCAATATTGTTTTGGCAAGATTACCAGCATGCCTTCCTAAGTACACTCTTCCCATTAATATGTCAGTGTATGCTGATGATATATGCGTCTGGGTTTCAGGGTACAGGCACCATGGTCTTCGAAACGCCGCTCAAGCAACCATCACCGCAGCAAGCAATTATCTCAATGATTCTGGCCTACAATTCTCACTCGAAAAAACTGCATTCATACTGTTCCCGGGAAAAAACCGACGCAGTACCAAAATTGACCTCACTCTCTACAATACACCGATACGTCGCGAACGACAACACAGATTCTTAGGAATCACTTTGAACTCTAGGCTTAACTGGCATGCACAAGCTATGATCGTAAAGAAATCTACACTGACAGCAAGAAACGCAATTCGTAGAGTCGCAGGACAGTCGTGGGGAAACTCACCAAGATCCATGATGCGTCTGCATTCAGCCCTTATTGTCAACCGTATATTATATTCTTTGCCATTCATTAAGTTATCACCAACAGATTCCCGAATGCTCGAGTGCATACATAGACAAGGCCTGCGCACTTGCCTGGGAGTTCCAAGCTCCACAAAAAATGAAAATGTATACAAAGAGGCTCGCGCTTTCAATTTACCGCTGCTAGCAACCAAGAGCCTCCTTTCTCAGCACGTACGTTTGAGTACCACGCCTGCAGGAAGGGACCTGTTGCGACGACTTAAAACCAGGCAACAATCGCGTCTTCATATTTCTGGACAAACTCTTCAACACCTTGGATGGACACCTGACGTTTCTCATGATAGAGATGGTATTAAACCATCGCCCCCTGGAACAACTACTGCCCAAAGTGCACCTGCCACATTCCGGGTATACGCAATAAGATGAGCGAAAATGTAACAGTAATCAAGCAAAAAACAATTGAATATATCTCGATAACATACTCTGACTGTCTACAAGTATACACAGACGGGTCAGTGAATCGCACCAGAAGAAGCGGCACTTCCGCTTTCTATGTGCCTAGTTTACAACTTGAATGGAGTGGACGACTCGATAAGATGGTATCGTCAACAATAGCTGAAATGTATGCGATTGTAGAAGCTCTAAGTATGATAAGTAAGCTCACACCACAAAATGTGGTTATACTAACAGACTCTCGTGCTGCCCTCCAACAGCTACAAAGACCCCAAGAAACGTCGAAAGCAGCAACGGCAGCTAAATTAGCTACAAAGACACTGGAAGCGAACGGTTTCAAAATTTACTATCAGTGGGTACCGGCACACATCGGGCTACGAGGCAACGAAAAAGCGGATCAACTTGCTTGCGCCGCTCACAATTTACCCTCTAGCATTAGGACCCCAGAAGATACAAGAAATTTCTACAAAACAATATACGACCATATATGCTCGTTATCCATAGGCCACTCCTCTCCGGTTCAGCCGTGCTTAACCCGAAATCTCCGCCGCGCAGACGCCACTCTGCTTTTCCGTTTACGTACAGGGAGTGCACGTACAGGCCAACTGCTGCACCGCTGGAAAAAGCGAGATACCGATACCTGCAGCAAATGTGGAGTAACCGAAGACCTCAATCACATGCTTGACGATTGTCAAAAGTTTGAAGAGGAAAGGAAAACATTCTCGGCTGAGTTGAGAAAGCACAAATTTGTGATACAGGACACAGCACAACTTATATTTCCTTCTGGTACTCGTGCTACGAGAAAATTACTTCAGAGATTATTTTTGAATTTCCTGCGAGCCACTGGCCTACACACTCAACTGTAAAGGGCTCATATACTACAAACGTGACAAAGACAGCACTGGAAATTTCTGACCACTAACTTTAATACCTCCTCTAATCTGTTCATATCTATCCTCTTTCTTTTTATCTTCTCATTAATTTAATTTTATATTTTTCCTTTCGCGCGTGGGACAATGTCGGCCTAGTGGCAAGACTAACTCCAGCCGGATTTCCGATTGTTTTAATAAAACGATTCATCTCTCTCTCTGTGTGTGTTCAGTCTCAACAACAGAAAAAAGAGAAAAAGACGCGCCACGTCCCTCGCGCAAATCACGCGCAGAATCATTCGAATACCTTGTTTGTCGCGAGGATCTCAAGCGAAGATGCCAGCAACACAGGTCACTCACAACATTGGCCGGCGCAACCACATCGCTCCCAGTTTCGACGTCTCGAGCCCTAGTCGCCTGAAATTGAAAATCGCGCGTGTCTCGGCGCACAACCGCAACCTGGCGCGAAGACTGGAGTCGGCAAAGAAGCGCCTTCAGGAAAAAGAAGCAGCCGAAAGTCGTAATGCGAAAATATTCGCCATCTGTCTGCCGCTGATCAGAACATGGCTGGCAGAAGACATCGAGGTCCTGCGGATGCTGCAGGCAAACCACGTGCGACAGATTGAGGCGTTGGACAACATTCTAAACCCGAGCCACGACATAAGCCTCGCCGAGAACCTACCAGGGGCCAAACAAGAAGTTGACAAAACGCCAATCGATGCATCTGGGTCAAAGCCAATCGCCGAGAGAAAAGACTTATCGACTCGAGGGAAGGATGCAGTGCCGCACTTAAAAGCGCGTCCTCAAGAACCCAGGAAGGGACGTGGAAAATGGCCGCTGACCTTTGACTATCGGCGGCTCAACGCGGCGACGAAGAAAGACGTGTATCCGCTTCCCCACATCGACGACACGCTGGACCGGCTGCGCCACTCCCAATACTTTTCGTCGCTGGACCTTAAGAGTGGCTACTGGCAGATCGAAGTCGACGAACGGGACCGAGAAAAGACTGCCTTCGTCACGCCCGACGGACTGTATGAGTTCAAAATAATGCCCTTCGGACTGTGCACGGTACCGGCAACGTTCCAACGTGTCATGGACACCGTCCTGGCAGGCCTCAAGTGGCAGAGCTGTCTCGTTTACCTCGACGACGTCGTGGTATTCTCGGCCAACTTCGACGAGCATTTGCGACGCCTTCGGGCCGTTCTTGAGGCAATCAGGACCGCAGGACTCACCCTCAAGCCGACGAAGTGCCGGTTTGCCTACGGCGAACTGAAGTTCTTGGGCCACGTTGTGAGCAACGAAGGTGTAAGTCCTGACCCTGAGCAAACTCGCGCCGTAGCGGCCTTTCCACCGCCCACCGACAAAAAGGCCGTCCGAAGATTCCTTGGACTTTGCGCATACTACCGGCGATTCGTTCAGGATTTCGCCAAGCTTTCTGCGCCGCTCACGCACCTTACGAAAGACGCCGTGAACTTCGAATGGGGTGGAGAACAACAACAGGCATTCGACGAACTAAAGCGACGGCTCCAGTCACCACCGATTCTCGGCCACTTCGACCAATCAGCCGAAACGGAGTTTCACACGGACGCCAGTAATACGGGACTCGGAGCGGTACTGGTCCAACGACAAGACGGTGCGGAGCGCGTGATCGCATACGCTAGCCGGACGCTGTCGAACGCGGAACGCAATTACTCGACGACCGAGAAGGAATGTCTGGCCGTCGTCTGGGCCATCACGAAATTCCGCCCGTACTTGTACGGGAGTCCATTTCGGGTGGTCACCGACCACCACGCGCTGTGTTGGTTAGTGAGCCTGAAGGACCCATCGGGACGCCTCGCTCGATGGAGCCTACGACTGCAAGAGTACGACGTGACCGTGGTCTACAAGTCAGGCCAAAAACACAGCGACGCCGACTGCCTGTCCAGAGCCCCTGTCGAGTCAGCTACCGGCTGTGCCAAAGACGACGGCGACGACGACGATCACTTTCTTGGCGCCGTCAGCATTCACGGTATGGCAGCGCTTCAGCGGGACGATCCTGAGTTGCGTGCACTGATCGACCACTTGCAGGGACGAGGGGGTACGATTCCCCGAGCCTTCTCACGTGACCTGCCAAGATTCGCCGTCCGAAGAGGTATCCTCTATAAAGAGAACTTTGGGGACAACAACTCGACGTGGCTCCTGGTGATTCCTGCTAGTCTTCGAGAAGAGATCTTCCAAGCCTGCCACGACGACCCAACATCTGGTCACCTTGGCTACGGTAGGACGCTTGCACGGATCCGAGAAAAATACCACTGGTCCAAGCTCCCGAAGACTGTCCACCACTACGTCCGTTCGTGCCACGAATGCCAACGACGCAAGAAACCACCGACGAAGCCGGCAGGTCTCCTGCAACCGATCGCGCCCCCGACAGCACCATTCCAGCAGATTGGAATGGATCTTCTCGGACCTTTCCCGCCGTCGACGCAGGGAAACCGTTGGATAATCGTGGCAACTGATTATCTCACCAGGTACGCCGAGACAAAAGCACTTCCCTCGGGGACCGCCGTGGAAGTAGCCAAGTTCTTCGTGGAGTCTATCGTCCTCCGACACGGCGCTCCCCAAATCCTGATTACGGACCGAGGCTCCTCGTTCATGGCGCAACTGACACAAGAGATACTCCGCCTGAGCCACACCGACCACCGCCGGACCACGGCATACCACCCGCAGACCAACGGGCTGACGGAGCGACTAAACAAGACCGTCGCCGACATGATTTCAATGTACGTGGACGTGGAACACAAGACGTGGGATGAAGTGTTGCCCTACGTCACGTTTGCGTACAACACGGCGATTCAAGAAACCACTGGCATCACACCTTTCCAGCTGGTGCACGGCAGAAAGGTGACGACGATGCTCGACGCCATGCTGCCCCACGACCCGACGGACGACGGTACCGACGACGCCCAGCTGGTCACCCAACGAGCAGAAGAAGTACGCCAGCTAGCCCGTCTTCGAAACGGACCAGCAACGTGTCGACGCTGACCGGTACAACCTTCGTCGCCGCGACGTGGAGTTCCAGCCCGGAGACAGGGTGTGGGTGTGGACGCCCATTCGCCGCCGCGGCCTCAGCGAAAAACTGTTAAAACGCTACTTCGGACCCTACAAGGTCATCCGCCGCCTCGGGGACTTCAATTACGAGGTGCTCCCCGACGGAACCCGACCATCAGGACGCCGCCGGCCACGACCCGAAGTCGTCCACGTAGTTCGACTCAAGCCGTTCTACGCGCGCTAGGATTGCGACACTGCATGTTTATTCCGTTTCACCGTTAATTTTTTAGCCATTTCTGTTTTCCTCTCACGTTGCATCGGGACGATGCACATTTAAAAGGGGGGATAATGCCGCCCGCAGTGCCGAGAAAGCAACGCTCGGTCACCGACTTCTAGAAGCTTCGCGTTCATTCTCGCACCAGACGTAACTTTCCACCTGCTTTGTTGTTCTCGAAAGTGCCAGGTCATCCTCGCCCCGAGCGCGCGACGCTCGAGCCTTCTTTGCCGAACGTTCGAGATAGTGACGCACTGTAGATAAGCAGCTACCCGCGACCTTGTCGAGTCAGTCTCGCTCGCGCTCTGTTTCGCCGCCGAATCGCCGCCTGCTTTTCTGCTGCCTCGACGTTCTTTCGTTACTTATTTTGGTTGGCACAAGTTTGCCCATTAAAACTTTATTTTCAGTTTACTCTTCGCCTACTTGTCGCCTTAATTCGTGACAATATAGTCGACCACTTCGGCAACATCGTTGATTGCCAGTGGCGCAAGGAGGCCTCTGAACGCAGCCGAAATAAATGCCGTTGAGAGTTGAAAGAGTTGTATGCGTCAGTTTTCGTCCCGTTTTCGTGTTTATTCTTTCGGTTGTTTAACAATATTGTGCCGCTGCAAGTTAGCTACTTTTGTATAGGGAGTATTCACTGGACGCCATATTTGTGGGTGCTCTTTAAAGCGCATGTCTCAGAGCGAGGTCACATTAATAGGCTCTAAGACCGGCAATCTTGATGGTGTGGAATGCACGCTGAAAAAGAACGGTGGAAGCTCGCCCTCAGCACGCGCTCAGCAGTCGCGCACAGCTATGGCCGCCAGTGAATACTCCTATAGGTGCTGTGGTGTGAGACGGCCTGCGTGTCAGGCCCACTAGGACTTTGGACAGAGAAAGTGAAACATCTGTATTGTACGAAACTGCTACTGGAGGGGGATGAAATTAGTGGCTCTCCCTTTCCATGTACGTTCTTAAAGGGCCTCTGACACGCCAAAGCAATTTTTTTTTTCACGCTAGGCGTTGAAATGGCATATCAGGACATCGCTGGCAAAATGTTTTCGACATAGAGCTTGCGTAGCTTTTTTATAGATAATAGAAACACGAGGCCCAATTCGGGGTTCCCGCCGTGCACTGTGACGTAACAGTGTACCCGCAAGGTGTCAGGGCGGTCAGAAGGGAGGCATCGACCTACGTCACTAAACGTGCGTTCACCGAAGTCTCGGGAGTTTCACTCCTCGTGCTCTCCGCGACCGTGCCTGAGATTTTTTTTTTGTTTTTTGTTTTGTTTATTCTGCTTTTGTAACGAGCGATTGTGAAAACGAAGTTTCAGTTCCACTAGCGCTTTATTGCCGCACCGTTGGTTCCGTTTGCGTGCTGTAAAATTTGAGGACGAAGAGTCAGTGGACCGACGTGATGGAGGTCAATGATGAAAGCGTTGCGAGTACAAGCCAGTGCTACGCATGCGCGCTAAGTCAGTCCGATTATACAGGGCTATACTGGGCGCAAAACAAGCTATCAAGTTTTGAAAAAAATAGACCGATATCACCGCCAGTTTGACTACGCCGCCGCTGCCGCAATGCATCAAGGGAACTTTAGTCTTTCTGCACGTGCGACAACCTCGCTGGAGCTTTGCGTGCGCAGAGCACGGAACAGTCTCGTGCGCTGATTGCCTGCTGTGGACTAAAGCTATGGCGGCTTCACGCATGGGCCGAACGCTTGGTGAGATCGGCCTATTAGAACGCTCGCAGAAATTAGGATTGCTAGCATACGACACGCCCGATCGCATTGCTGAAGATTCAGACACCGAGGTCGTTGAATCATCGGATACTCTCCAGGCTAAAGATGCCTGCCGTCTAAAGAATACGAACTGGTTTGTGTACCAAGTACAAGTAAACGTCCAGCACAAAGTACGTGTTTGTCTAGAACATGAGTAGAACTTGTTTACTAGGTGCAAATGCGGCCGATGTATGTCTCTCGGAAATGCATGCAGTGTGATCTCTTCTTCAGTTTGTGAAATACCGGGGAGTCCTCACACAGCACCTTCTAGGCATTGTAGTTAATCCCGTCAATTCACTGACTCGTTGTTAGTTGGGTCCAGACGCAGCCGATGCTGCAAGCGCGAGCCTGTGGCCCTGAACAGTGCTTGCACTGCACGGCGCGTGCTTGGCAGGACTCTGGCGGCCCGAGCCGCGCTGGCATCGGCTGCGTCTGGACCCAAGCTGAAACGAAGTATACCTTTACAGCAACATTAAGCGATAAAAAAGCAACAAAAGAAACCTTGTCTGCTTGGATCGCTCGTGGAGGTGCGAAGAATAACAAAAATATTTTTAATAAAAATATTACACGCGCTTGCGGTAAGCACGAGGAGCGACCTACAACTCACTTGACTTCCGGCGAGGCCTCCCTTCCTGACCGCCCCGACATTCCTTGCGGTACACTGTTACGTCACAGTGCACGGCGGGAACTTTGAATTGGGCATCGTATTTTTATATTTTTTATAAAAAAACTACGCAACTCGATAGTGAAATATTTTTTTGTTATGTCCTGATATGCCATTTTTATACGCCTAGCATGAAAAAATTTTTTTTTTTGGCGTGTAGAGGTTTTTTTAATGTGCTTAACGAGGAGTGGCCATAATTTATACTCTGCCGGCCCGTGGAGGAATGACCCAGTCCTTCCAGCTCCTTGGTTGGATAAGTGGGGCGAGTGTTTTTAGTGCACGCTCTGCAATATCCTGAACTGACGCGCAGTCCTTAAATTTGTGTATGAGAGTTATTTGGGTAGTCTCCGAAGTATGGGCATTTAGGTGATTCAGGGAGATCTGCAACTTGCTGGTGGTAGTGTAGTGTTGAGAGGGAGTGTGTCTGTACACGCCGAAGAAGCGTAGCATCTTCCCTCTCTGCAGTGTGGTTGTGGGCGGTTATGTGGTTATGGCGAAACTATAACACAAGGCACGGCGAGTTTCCTTCTCATCGTGGCTTGTGTTGTAGCTTCCGGGTCACGTAGGGGTCGAATTCGCCTGGCCATTGATAAGGGGCACTCGGGTCGTCGGCGGCGCGCGTAGTTGAGTAGGCGGCCTTGCAGCACCGGCACAAGATGCAAATATTTGCTTTTTTGCGCCGGTACTCCCCAAGACTCCAGCAGCGTGTTATGTTCCTCCTTATTCTTATCCAATGTCCGTCAGGAAGGCAGGCCAGTACTTCATTTTTAATATTTTTTTTGTAATTGCAAAAGTTTTTGTGTTGTATAGTTGTTATCTTTCAACATTTGAAGAGAGTAATAAAATATTTCTTCGTGGATCACCTCTGTTTGATTCACCTCTCTAGTTCATTTTCACACTGGACCTGTTGCCTGTAAATCAGTCAAACGTTTTTGTATAAAATCGGTTGTGGTCTTTGCCTCTTTTCCGGACAAATTGGTGGACACTTTTGGGGGCAGGTGTCGCCCAAAGTAAATCGCAAGAGTACCGGCTGATCCTCCGCAAAGCGATGTGCTATTTTCCTGTTTTAGTTGGGCCTATGTTGCCCAAGCGGGTTTTTACTAACACAGAATGCGCTTTATAAGCCGACTTTCATGAAATGAACGACACGCTGGACCACACACATCGTGTGTGTGTGAACGTGCAAAACAGATTCTGTACTTCCTCAGTCTAGATCAGCATAAACAAGCTTATGTAAATGTTGAGCTTTTTTAATTCAAAGCAATATTAGCGATTGCGAACATGACAAAAATAGTGAAGATAAAAGAAACGACATAAAAAGCAAAAAATTCCACCTGCAAAAAACAAACAAAAAACAATCATGTTGGCGAAATAATCACGAACTATGCACGAAACCAAATTGTCACAGCATTTTTATGACAAATGCACAGGCAAAAACCTCATAGTCATACCATCACAAAATGAAGGGGGGGGGGGTAGCAGCGCTCAGCTGGCAGCAGAATTGTTTTTTATTGAGACCCTTTCAGTGAAAAATAGTAAATTAAAACTGCTATAGGGTAAGGAAAAACACAGCGACTGTTATGTGCCTTTGTCATTGTCTAATGTAATGCTCTTTTCCCATCTCTTGCTTTTCCTTATTCCTCAAAAAGTTATCAGGTGCAGTAACGATTGCTAGTTGGAGGATTATTTGTTTAGTAACTTTTATTCTTTGTTTCATGTTTGGCGAAATATATATTGCATTCATGGTGGTCATTATTTGAGCAGGTTTGTTGAACTGCGGATTACAAGGACTTTCGGGTAGGTACCTTGAGTATACTGCAACGTTGCTAAAACACTCAGTTTGGAAACTCGCCCTTGAAACCTGGGTCGCTGGCTTCCATCAAGACCGAGCTAAATACGATAACAGCTCTGCCCTTTAGCGAGTCACTGAATGTTCCCAGAGTACCGAAACTCCCAGGCTCGAGATGCCAAGATGGCGGCTCCTTCTTTTTCTTTAATGTGGTCACCATAAGCTTTTAGAAAGCATGTTTTCGCGTAAAAACAAACGGAAAGAGCTCTTTTCTAGAAACTTTTATTGGAGATTAGTACAAAATAACAGGCGCGATATGTTTTCTGAAATCCTTAGTTTACAAGGTTTTTCGGCACAATATACCGATCTCACCAGCCAGTTTGACTACGCCACCGCTGCCGCAATGCATCGAGGGAACTTTAGTCTGTCTGCACGCGCGACAACCTCGCTGGAGTTCTGAGCGTGTAGAGCACGAGACGGCACGAGCCCTCTCGGGCACTGCCGTTGGCCTCCTGAGAACTAAAGTTATGGCGGCGTCACGCATGCGCCGAACGCTTGGTGAGATCGGTCTATTAATATTGTTTTCATACAACCATGTCTCACCGGCTATTTCAGGTAGTGCGTCCCGACCTGGGAGCGTCTTGACTTTGGTAGAAATTCGCGTCGCGTCCGCTTGGGGGATGGGGGTCGGCATCCCCGAAACCCTTGTTCGGCGCCAAAATAGCTGATTAAAGCCAAAATAGAACCGTCACAGCAGACACTGTCGAATGCGTCCCTAACCGATACAGCCGTGCAGGTCCTCGAGAGGCCGCTGCGCCCGCTGCGGGTGATATGGCGGCGTTGCGATCGCCGTTAGCTTGGTTCTGGTGTGCGGATCGGTGCCACTTTTTTAGAGCAGGCTCTACGGCAGTTTCCTAACTGAGATGTTTTATACTCCGTGTCACCTTATGTTGTACCGCAGCGGAGGCTAAAAGTGCGAGCTCATAGCGTTGACAGCTGCCCTTAATGCACGAGAGCTTGTGCCGCCGAGATTCGCCCTAGAGCAAAGAGCTCGCGCTCGCGCAGCCTTTCCTGCGGTACATCATAAGGTGAAATAGAGTATAGGGAGTATTCACTAGACGCCATATTTGTGGGTGCTGTTTAGAGCGCATGCTCAGAACGAGCTCACATCAATAGGCTGCTAAGACCGGCACTTTGGATGGTGCGGAATGCACGTTGCAAAAGAACTGTGGAAGCTCGCCATCAGCACGCGCTCAGCGTTCGCACACACAGCTATGGCCGCCAGTGAATACTCCCGGTTTGGAACTAGATACTCTCGAACCCAGGCGCATCAAATACTCCGCGCATGCGCACCGCGTATTTCTACAAAAGGTCCATTACAGAGTAGACTGTGCCGCCCTAACTTTTTACTTCCATGAGCACGTAGCGAAAGTGTAATGATACACTCAGGCTCAGCAAAATCCCTAGAGTAGAATTGCGCTTGCAGTACTATAATTGACGCTGTAAAGTTCGGCTCTCGTTTATAAAAGACGTCTTCTGATTTATTTAAACTCAAGGGCAACATGACTCGCCTATCTCCAAGTCTGTGTATTTATCTGTGTGTAGCATATGTGTCCGTGCTATATTGCAACCCAGCCTTCTTCTTTCTTTTCTTTCTGCTTTCCTCTTGTAGGGACTGGACGCACCGCAAAGTGTGTTCAGTCTCAACAATAGAAAAAGAGAAAAGACGCGCCACGTCCCTCGCGCAAATCACGCGCAGAATCATTCGAATACCTTGTTTGTCGCGAGGATCTCAAGCGAAGATGCCAGCAACACAGGTCACTCACAACATTGGCCGGCGCAACCACATCGCTCCCAGTTTCGACGTCTCGAGCCCTAGTCGCCTGAAATTGAAAATCGCGCGTGTCTCGGCGCACAACCGCAACCTGGCGCGAAGACTGGAGTCGGCAAAGGAGCGCCTTCAGGAAAAAGAAGCAGCCGAAAGTCGTAATGCGAAAATATTCGCCATCTGTCTGCCGCTGATCAGAACATGGCTGGCAGAAGACATCGAGGTCCTGCGGATGCTGCAGGCAAACCACGTGCGACAGATTGAGGCGTTGGACAACATTCTAAACCCGAGCCACGACATAAGCCTCGCCGAGGACCTACCAGGGGCCAAACAAGAAGTTGACAAAACGCCAATCGATGCATCTGGGTCAAAGCCAATCGCCGAAAGAAAAGACTTATCGACTCGAGGGAAGGATGCAGTGCCGCACTTAAAAGCGCGTCCTCAAGAACCCAGGAAGGGACGTGGAAAATGGCCGCTGACTTTACCCGTACCGCAGCTTTCTCCCCTGAAGGAGACTGGAGCTCGTCTCAGGGACACTGGAGCTCGTCTGCTCTTAAAGAAACAGGCAGGAGACGGGCGTTCCATACAACGTTCTATGTCGGTGGTGTCTCGTCTAGGGTGCCTTCATGTGCGCTTTGCTTGGGGTGATGACATCTGGACATTTTGTTTCGAACGCTTATTTTTATTTTTTGTTCTGAAGCGCGTGAAAGAGCGTGTTTCTGCACGCGCTCGTGGCGCTGACTGTGCTACGGCGACATTTTGTTTCCTGCGATTTCTTTGTATTTTCCCTGAGAGCGTGTGGTGTCGGCATCGGGTACTATACTTCGTCTCACCTTAGTATGGACTATTGTTAGCCGCGCGTGCTAAAAGCGCGAGCTAGTCGCTTTGAATGAAGCCGCAGCGGCTGCACGAGCGCTCGTGCAGCAAATGCTCTAGTCAAGGCAGTCAAGGCTGGCCGCTCGCGCTAGCACAGCCTTCGCGGTTAGTCCATGCTAGGGTGAGACGAAGTATACAAACGATGGCATCACCCTAAACAAAAGGACATTGAGGCACTCTATACTTTGTTTCACCTTATGTTGTACCGCAGCGAAGGCTACAAGCGCGAGCTCATAGCGTTGGCAGCTGCCCTTGGTGCACGAGAGCTTGTGCCGCCGAGATGTGCCCTAGAGCAAGGAGCTCGCGCTTGTAGCCTTTCCTGCGGTACAACACAAGGTGAAACAGAGTATAGTCTCGTCAGGAACTGATCTTCTTGAGCGCGAGAGCGGGTGAGCGTATTCGCGACTCCAACTAACTATAGGTGGAGCCACTCATTTTCCAAGGTGGCGGGTTTAGTGAGGGTCAGAGATGCGCGCCGCTGCTGAGCCGGTCTGGTGTGCTGGCTTCACTGAGCGACACAAATTATTTCTGGTAATACGAGGAAGCTAGGGTGTTATGAGCGCAAGTCACCTCTTTAACCTGAAAACAAGAGCGGTGTTTAGCGTATTATTTACGGAAGGATGCGCGTTTTAATTCTGGAGCGAAACCGAAACTTACCTCTACTTTGGATTTAATTTCTCGATATAGGTCATAATTTCGGATTCTTTCATGACTCAAGATGTGTCTCACATCGTAATTATTTACTTAGAAAAGTTGTTCGCGGAAACTTTATTTTGTGACATACATGTTCGACCCAGGCTGATATTTGTAGTTGTTGAAAAAATCAGTGCTGATATTTGTGCGTTCTCGCTGCCTTTTTCTCGCTCAGATAATTGTCATGGGAAATAATGAACTGCGGGCCTTTTAATTGTTTTTTGGGTATTTAGATGATTAATTGGTTTAACATTATTCCCAGCACAAGAATAAGAGAACAATTCCAATTTTTACAATATGTCCAGGAAACGCATAAATTAATAAACGCTGCTCTCACTGCAATAACCCAAAGACGGAACCGAGTCAGACAGCTGAAGTGTCTGTGTGTGTGTTTTTATAGCACCGCGTGACGCGTAGGACTTCATATTACATCCAGTGTTTGACTGTTTGTCTATCTTGATAACGATGTCAGGGTTTTTCATATGCTAAAAAGAAAACAAAATTATACCTTTCTGGAAAGACTATTATGGTTAAATAGCGTATTCTCGTGATCTTGGCGTTAATGGACCTTTTGGCGAATATGTGCTGCCACCTATGGGGCGATGGGCGAACCTGAGGCGCACTGGGTTGGAGAGTATTTGTAGAGAAAACAACGTGCACGTTAGGCTTCTTGTGTGCTACCGGTTCGTTTTCTTTTTGGTTCTTCGAGGGGTCGGACTTGTCAACTCTCCTGACTGCACGAATCCAGGCTGCCCGCTTAACGGGATGAAGCTTACCACACGGAAAGCGGAAAAAGCTAGTTCCACAACCCGGGCGATAATAGTTCCGACAGCCGAAGGCTACACAGTTCACCGGCATGATTGCGGTGCACGTCGTAATCTAGAACGGGCGTCGTCAGTACGATGACTCGTGTTCACCTTGTTCGCAACATCAAAACTTGAGTCTCGACTCTCGATGGTCTTATTTTCTTCTTCTTCTTCCGAGGCGCCCAAAGGCGAGAAATGCAAGATGGCGGATTGTTTGGAACTAGATACTCTCGAACCCAGGCGCATCAAATACTCCGCGCATGCGCACCGCGTATTTCTACAAAAGGTCCATTGGAGGCATACATTGCCGCGATTTGTATTATTAATAATAATATTAAAATTCACATATTCGAATAAGTAATTTTTCAAGCTCTAATATATTTTGTTGCTTATGATCTAATTTTAAACGCGCGAAGAAATATGTCAATGAAAAGTGTGCTAATTATCATCACTGGTGCCAATCGCAGCATTTTTAATTACCAATAAAATAAAAATAGTCTAAATTCAATGAAAACATTCTAGCTAATGTGAGAAATCCATGTAAACTTTTATTCATTGTGGGTAAAGTATATTGTCACGAATGACGAGGTGACAAACAAGGAATAACTGAGGAAACTGAAACGTTTAATGGGGGCGAACTTGTGCCCAAAATAAAGAAGGAAACAAAAGATAACAGCAGAGCGTCGCGGGCGTCGAAATCGGCGAAAGAGCAGAATCGAACGCTGGGGCGAAACTGACTCCGGGTTGCCACGCGGAGCCCCTTTTGTACCCGCGTGGGCTTCTGGAACATGCGGCGTAGAAGGTTCGGTGTGTGGAACATTCTAACCTCGAATCAGCAAGACGGTTCTCGAATTCACCAGAACATCACATTACAGCATTATCAAAAATGTGTAGGCGCGGCCAGGAATCGAACCCTGGCCTTTTGCGTAGAAGGCGAGCGCGATAACCGTTAGGCCACGGGCGCGCTGCCTACTTGGTCAGCTGCGCCCGCGGCATTATTCCCCCCTTTAAAAAAGTGCATCGGCCCGATGCAGCACAAAGTAAAAACAAAACAAAAGAAATCCACAGCAAAAGGACAGCATAATCGCGAGCCGCAGTTCACAGTTCACAGTTCACTCGTCGACGAGGGTGGAAAGTTCTATCGTTCGTAATACGGCTTCAGCCGCACGACGTGCACCACCTCGGGTCGCGGCTGACGTCTTGCAGATGGGCGCGTTCCGTCGGGAAGGACTTCGTAGTTCAGATCGCCGAGGCGTCGGATGATCTTGTAGGGTCCAAAATAGCGTTTCAGAAGCTTTTCGCTGAGACCGCGGCGCCGTATCGGTGTCCACACCCACACCCTGTCTCCGGGCTGGAAGTGGACGGCGCGGCGCCGAAGATTGTACCGGCGAGCGTCGACACGCTGTTGATCGTGGATTCGAAGGCGGGCTAGTTGGCGTGCCTCTTCTGCTCTCTGACTGACCGCGTGGGCATCGTCGCATCCGTCCTCCACTGGCTCATGGGGCAGCATGGCGTCCAGCATGGTTGTCACTTTCCTGCCATGCACCAGCTCGAATGGTGTAAACCCGGTTGTTTCTTGAGCTGCGGTGTTGTAGGCGAACGTGACGTATGGTAATACCTCGTCCCACGTCTTGTGCTCTACGTCGACGTACATGGAGATCATGTCGGCGATCGTCTTGTTGAGCCGCTCCGTTAGCCCGTTGGTCTGCGGATGGTACGCGGTGGTCCGACGATGGCTGGTGTGGCTGAGCCGAAGGATCTCTTGCGTCAGCTGAGCCAAGAACGATGACCCTCGGTCGGTTATCAAGACTTCGGGGGCGCCATGTCGAAGGAGAATAGATTCGACGAAAAACTTGGCGACTTCCACCGCTGTTCCCGACGGCAGGGCTTTCGTCTCGGCGTATCGCGTAAGATAATCGGTCGCGACAATAATCCAGCGGTTTCCTTGCGTCGATGTTGGGAATGGCCCAAGTAAATCCATTCCGACCTGCTGGAAAGGCGTAGTCGGGGCAGATATCGGCTGCAGGAGTCCTGCTGGCTTCGTCGGAGGCTTCTTACGTCGTTGGCACTCATGGCACGACCGTGTATACAAATGGACGGTTTTCGGGAGTCTCGGCCAGTAGTACTTGTCACGAATCCGGGCGAGTGTCCTGCTGTAGCCAAGGTGTCCAGCCGTCGGGTCGTCGTGGCAAGCTTGAAAAATATCTTCTCGCAAGCTGGCAGGAACAACCAACAGCCAGGCAGGGTTGCTGGTTCCGAAGTTCTTCTTGAAAAGCACGCCTCGCCGCAGAACGAAGCTTGACAAGTCTCGGGCCAAGAATCGCGGAACAGAACTTCCCTGACCTTCGAGGTGTTCGATCACGGCGCGAAGTTCGGGGTCGTCTCGTTGAAGTGCTCCCATGTCGGTATCTGTAATTGCTCCGAGAAAACGGGCGTCATCGTCGTCGTCGGTGCTGTCGGGAGGATATTCGACTGGGGCCCTTGACAAACAATCGGCGTCATTATGTTTGCGGCCAGACTTGTGCACAATTGTCACGTCGAATTCTTGCAGTCGAAGGCTCCAGCGAGCAAGGCGTCCTGACGGGTCCTTGAGATTGGCGAGCCAACAGAGAGCGTGGTGGTCCGTGACAACGCGGAACGGGATCCCGTACAGGTATGGGCGGAACTTGGTTATCGCCCAGACGACAGCAAGACATTCTTTGTCGGTCGTTGAATAATTTTTTCTGCCTTAGACAGCGCCCGGCTTGCGTAAGCGATTACTCGCTCTGCCCCTTCCTGTCGCTGAACGAGTACTGCACCGAGACCGGTATTGCTGGCGTCCGTGTGGATTTCTGTCTCCGCCGACTGATCGAAATGCCCGAGGATAGGGGGCGACTGGAGCCTTCGCTTGAGTTCGTCGAACGCTTGTTCTTGCTCCTTTCCCCACTGGAACTGCACGTCGTCCTTCGTCAGATGCGTCAGCGGTGCAGAAATCCGTGCAAAGTCACGAACAAAACGTCTGTAGTAGGCGCACAGCCCAAGGAATCTCCGGACGGCCTTTTTGTCTGATGGTTTGGGGAATTCGGCGACAGCGGACGTCTTTGCAGGATCAGGGCTTACCCCCTGAGCACTCACGACGTGGCCCAAGAATTTCAGCTCACCATAGGCGAACCGACACTTGGAAGGCTTGAGGGTCAACCCAGCAGCCTTGAAGGCCCGTAGCACGGCTCGCAGTCGTCTCAGGTGCTCGTCGAATTCGCTCGCGAATACCACAACGTCGTCGAGGTAGACGAGACAGCTCTGCCATTTCAAGCCGGAAAGGACGGTGTCCATAACGCGCTGGAAGGTGGCCGGCGCTGTGCACAGCCCGAACGGCATTACTTTAAATTCGTACAGTCCGTCCGGCGTGACGAAGGCCGTCTTCTCACGATCTCGTTCGTCGACCTCAATCTGCCAGTACCCGCTCTTCAGGTCCATCGACGAAAAGTATCGGGCGTGGCGCAGCCGGTCCAGGGTGTCGTCGATGCGGGGCAGCGGATAGACGTCCTTTTTTGTTACTGCGTTCAGCCGGCGATAGTCCACACAGAACCTCAGTGTTCCGTCTTTCTTCTTCACCAAGACTACTGGGGAAGCCCACGGACTGTTGGAGGGCTGGACGATGTCGTCATCAAGCATTTCCTGAACTTGCTTCTGGATGGCTTCCCTTTCTTTCACAGAGACTCGGTACGGTGGCCGATGCACAGGAAGTGCGTTGTCATCAGTAACTATTCGATGCTTCGCGACCGTCGTCTGGCGCACCTTTGATGACGTGGCAAAGCACTCATTGAACTCGGCGAGGAGGTCAGTCAGCTGTCGTCGGTGGGGGAGGGGAGGGTTGGGTCGATGTCGATATCTGACGGCGTGGTTCTCTTATGCTGCGTCGGAGAGGCGTCTTCTGAGATCACGGCGATAGCGGCTGAGTCCTGAATTTCCTCGACGTAGCCCACAGTTGCCCCCTTTGTAAGGTGCTGTGACTCTTGCCGGAAGTTGGTGACAAGAGCGAGTGTACGCCCATCCTGGAGCTCGGTTACGCCTCTTGCAATGCCAATCCCTCGTTCTAGGAGAAGTTGGACGCTTCCTTCCAGCAGGGCTACACCGCAGGTGGCTTCTTCGGTCCCGACGGGCACAAAGACACTCGACAGCGGCGGCAGATTGACGTGGCTGGTGAGGACTCGCACTGCGGCTAACGTCGCTTTGGGATCTTCTGCCGATGGGACAGGTTTCCGAAGCGTCAGCTTGTTCTCCGCAAGGTCGATGATGGCGCCGTATTCACACAAGAAGTCCATTCCGAGAATGACGTCCCTCGAACAGTCTTGCAGAACGACGAACTTCACAGGGCAGGTTTCACCGTGGATCTCAACGCGAGCAGTGCACCTGCCGACAGGTGTAATCAGATGTCCACCGGCGGTTCGTATCTGCGGTCCGTCCCACGACGTCGTAACTTTCCGAAGGCGACGAGAGAGTCTCCCACTCAAAACGGAGTAGTCTGCTCCGGTGTCGACGAGTGCCGTCGCGTCGTGGCCGTCGATGATAACGTTGAGGTTATTCGACACCGTTGCAGAAACGTCGTTTCGCGGCGTTGCGGCGTTAGAGTGGGAGTGCTCCGACGATCTTGGAGGATCTTGGCACCGTTCGTCTTCGGCAACACCACCTCCCGGCATTGCCGCGCCTAGTTTTCCCGACGGGAAGCAATGGGTGACAGGCTGTCCCGGCGAGACCGGCGGAAGGGCGATGGCGAGCGTCGGGGAGACGGTGAACGGAATCCTCGGCGGGGAGACGACTCAGGAGATGAAGAGCGGCGGAGGTAGTCCTCGATGTCCCGAGGTCGCTCTCCGAGACGCGGTCGAGGGTCGTTGGGCGCAAACCCTCGTAGGCCCAGCTGGCGGTAGGGGCATCGTCGGTAGATGTGGTCGGCTTCCCCGCAGTGATAGCACAACGGGCGTCGATCGGCCGTCCTCCACACGTCGGTCTTTCGCGGCGCAGCTTGTTCTGGGCGGACGTGCGCCCGATCTTCTTGGCGTCGGGAATACTGCGGCACTGGAGGCTCACGTCGGGGTGGCGCCGTATACTTGTGAGCTGGGGGCGGTGGTCGTCGGGTAGCTGCGGCGTAACTCAGCGTGGGCGGTTCGGGAGTGGCGCCGACGAGAACTTCTGGCTGCAGCGCCTGATGAACTTCTTCCCGGACAACCTCGGCGAGCGACAGTGAGGACGGGCGATCCGCAGCGGGAAGTACCTTGCGGAGTTCTTCCCGGACGACTTCACGGACGATCTCCCGAAGGCTGTCGGCACTGCTGGTATTCAGGTCCAGAAGGGAAGCAGCGACGGTTGGAGCAGCAGGCGCGCCGGCGATTCGGTGGTAGTGGCTTGCTCGGGCCGTCAGTGCGCGCTCGATGTTGGTGGCTTCGCTCACAAAAGCATCGACGGTCGTCGGGGGTTGCGGACCAGGCCTCCGAAAATTTCTGCCTTGACGCCACGCATGAGGACTCGAAGTTTCTTTTCCTCGGCGGCCTCCGGATCGGCTCGGGCACTTAGCCGCAGGACGTCCTCAACAAAGCTGGTCACGCTTTCGTTGGGGCCCTGCACCCTTGTTTGAAGTAGGTCCTCTGCTCGCTGGCGACGGTGGTGGTTAACGAACGTCCGCTTCAGTTCGGCGACGCAGGACTCCCATGTAGTGAAGGAGGCTTCGTGGTTTTCAAACCAGTGCCTCGATGTACCCTCCAGCGAGAAGTACAGGTTCTGGAGGCGCTGCTCAGCCGTCCATCCGTTGTGGCGAGCTACACGTTCGTAATGCTGCAGCCAGTCTTCGACATCCTCGTAGGCTTCGCCGTGAAAGGGCGTTGGAGTGCGGGGAGCGACGGGCAGGATGACGACGGGTGCGGTGGTCATGGTCGGTATTTTCTTCCTCCGGTTTTCGGGCAAGGGGCCCAATTCGGGGGACTGACCTCTGATCCGACGGCTTCTTCGGGCTTCGGCGTCTTCGGCGAAGGGTAGCCTTCCGGGGCTGAGCACCTCACTCGGGCGGGTTGTCTTCGTAGGGGTACGCTTTACGGGCATAGGATGGTACCCCGCACCTCCACCAAAATGTCACGAATGACGAGGTGACAAACAAGGAATAACTGAGGAAACTGAAACGTTTAATGGGGGCGAACTTGTGCCCAAAATAAAGAAGGAAACAAAAGATAACAGCAGAGCGTCGCGGGCGTCGAAATCGGCGAAAGAGCAGAATCGAACGCTGGGGCGAAACTGACTCCGGGTTGCCACGCGGAGCCCCTTTTGTACCCGCGTGGGCTTCTGGAACATGCGGCGTAGAAGGTTCGGTGTGTGGAACATTCTAACCTCGAATCAGCAAGACGGTTCTCGAATTCACCAGAACATCACATTACAGCATTATCAAAAATGTGTAGGCGCGGCCAGGAATCGAACCCTGGCCTTTTGCGTAGAAGGCGAGCGCGATAACCGTTAGGCCACGGGCGCGCTGCCTACTTGGTCAGCTGCGCCCGCGGCAATATTGTGCTATCAAAGTCCCGACTTTTGACAATCGGCGAAGCGTCCAAAGTCACCGCCAATATACTTCCAAACCAAACGCCCAAAAGTAAAAGATTTTTTTTAATTACTAGTTTTTTTATAACATTTATTTACTTTTGTATTTGCTCGCCGTCGTTTTGCCAATCTCAGCCTTTCCAGTTCGAAGGAACGCCTACCTGCTTGCACGTCTGCTCACTGCAGCACGTTTCATTGGCGTGGGAAGCCGGTCAAACAGTAGTGAGTTTTAATATTGCGTATACGAGCGAACTCAAGCCCTGTGTGTTTGCGCTAGCTTTGCGTCAGAGCCGTTTATGAGCTCCTTCTGAAGGTGTCACAGCATTGTTGCTGGTGTCAGAGCCGTTTATTGAGAAAGTTTGGCCATACATTGGTTTGAATAGGCGAGCATCTCGGGGCCAACCACAGGCCGGGAAACAGCCCTTAGCGGTGGTCGTGCGCTCTAGATATCCAACACGACTAATTTAAGCCGTTTTAGCGTCGCTAGAGTGAAAAGGTTTTGCTCTCGGTGACTGAAAACTTTACGCGTGTGAGATTTTCGTCACGCCAATATTTAAGTGTAGGAGAAACGAACGCGCGCTCCAAACCTGGGCCGACTTGCTATACTCTGTTTCACCTTGCGTTGTACCGCAGGAAAGGCTACAAGCGCGAGCTCCCTGCTCTAGGGCACATCTCGGCGGCACAAGCTCTCGTGCACCAATGGCAGCTGCCAACGCTATGAGATCGCGCTTCTAGCCTTCGCTGCGGTACAACATAAGGTGAAACGGAGTATAAAGGTATTCACTGGCGGCCATATCCGTGTGCGCTAATGCTGAGCACGTGCTGACGGCGAGCTTCCACAGTTATTTTGAAACGCACCATCCCCGCACCGCCCCGCACCATCAAGATTGCCGGTCTTGGCAGCCTATTGATGCGAAGCTCGTTCTGAGCATGCGCTCTAAAACAGTGACCTCAAATATGGCGGCCAGTGAATACCCCCTATAGAAACAGCGTCTCAGCTGAGACGGGGAAAGAAAGCACTGCCAAAGCCAGCGCACGAGACGAGCGGGGCTCCGCGTCTGAAAACGCTCGCGCGCCCCACCACTTGCACTGTTTCCTTTCAGCCAGTTTCAGCTTAGACGCTGTTCTAGCAAGCCGGCCCAGAACAAACTGTCACCGATACTCCATCTGCACAAACATCAGCAGAACAGACAAAGGCATGGGCACGAGCGCGTGGCTTTGGAAAGTGCCTCTAACACTCTAAAAAAATCCGTTCTTGAAAGATTCTTCGTTGCCCCAAGAACTCTTTCAGCTCGTGAAGAACTGTTTTGCCTCGAACAGTGTCGCCCCCTGGCGAACAGAGGCAACCGGGCGATGAAGAACGTTTGCGTAAAAAAAAGTTCTTCATACCGGTTTTTTTTCTTTTGTTTTGTTTTGTAGCAGCATTGATTTCTGGTGAGTTCTCGTTGCATACCCTCGATTAGTAACTGTCATAGAAGTGCTATAGCCATGAAGTGGCAAATATCATAAAAGTAAAATGCTCTTGTTACTTTATTTATTACTGAAATCCTTTTGATATACAATACTTGTCAGAAGCGCAACGTTGTTTCTGGATGTTGCACATAAATATCAGAAGTAAAAAAAGAATTACATGCCACGCAGCGGAGTATGCTCGGCAGGGTAACAAAGAAATAGCAATGTTGCACGAATTATTGATTGTTTCTTTGCGTCAGAGCTTCGTAATTACCTCGTTTGTAGTGGGCGAGCGACGTCAATATATAATTCATGTTCTAAAGCAACAGGCTGGCCAACAAGTTATGGCGATGTAAGTACACGGCAAGCGCGATATGACGCCGCTTGAAAGCAAAATTAGGCGCGATATAAACCGTACGTCAAATATCTTGCAATCTTCCGTGAAGACCTACGCACAGAGGTTCGAGAATACAACACGACGCACAGTTGGCAGGGAGGGTGCGCATAGCAGACCCTACGAAAAACTCGGCTAAATGTCGAATGATAGCGAACGCTCATACCTCTATTTTAACCGAACGCTAAGACACAGGTCGGGCAGTCGAGTCTCTCCGGAGGTTCTGCGAAATGTCGAAACACACGCCGCACGCCATTAATCGCCGCCGCCGACCGCCGTTGCGACGTGAAACGGACTCCTCTGACTCCACGGTCTTCACCCGCTCACCCAAAGCCAACGTTACTAGAACCCTCAGTTGGGAAACTCACCTTTGAAACTTGGGCCGCTGGCGTCCACCGAGACCGAGCTAAATACGACAACAGCGCCACTCTTTGACATTTGTCTTTACTGTGGTCACCTTGAACTTTCAGACGCATGTTTTTGCGTAAAAACCAACGGAAAAAAACTCTTTTTGTAGTAACCTTTATTGGAGTTTAGTACAAATTGAGGGCGCGTGATGTTTTCTAAAATCTTTAGTTTGCAAGGTTTCGCGGCATCAATTAATATTGTTTTTATACAACCATGCCTCAGCGGTGATTTCAGGTAGCGCGTCCCGACCTAGGCGCATCTTAGCTTCGGCAATAATTCGCGGCGCGTCCGCTGGGGAGACGGGGTGGCGCCCCTGTAACCTCTTCCACCGTATCTGTTTCGGCGCCAAAATGGCCGATCAAAGCCAAAATAGAGTGGCCGCTGCGGGAGAAATGGCGGCGTTGTAAACTCCATTGACTCCGTAAGTGTGACGTCATGGGTCCAAACAAACCGTTGCTAGGGTCGTTGTTATGGACGAATACATGTGGCTCGGTTTCGCTACGAAAACTCGACCATTCAAAAATCAGGAGTAGGATTTAAACTTCTAAAAATCCCAGATATAGAAAGCTTGAATGTCATATATGTTTCGACAGAAGTGTGCCGGTAATCGCTCGTTTCTGAAATATTTACGACTGCAACTTCCGGTCCTCAAGATGCCTGCAGCAGACGACGAATGCAAGAAGTATGCCGTCTGCCACACGCCCGCTGGCCAAGTGGGGCCGTCGTTTGAATCGTGTGAATAAAGACGATATTCTGACATCGCACTTTTAAGATTTCATAGTGGAGTGCGATGCAAAATATGGTTTATCAGAAAGTCCGGGCGTCGTTCGAGATGATAGTCTGCTAAAAGATCGCATTGCACGCGCGAGAAAAGCACTTTAGGCGAACGGTTGAGATCCCAAATTTTGTTTGCGGACTCGCGCTATGCGAGGGTGCTTGGTATACCTGGTTGTAACCATCGCGTGGAGAGGATTCTTGCAGTTTCTTCCGGATTTCCGCAAGACCCCAAAGCGCGAAAGAACTGGATAAAAAACATAAGGTGAGTCTATTACAGACTGTACACGCATCGCGGGTTCGATGAAGATCTTCACCAAAGAGCACATCCACGGAATTTGATGTATACCAAGGGGGAAAAAAAGCGAAATACTGCGAAATCGCGATAGACATGCAATTCTTTAGTAACCTGACAACCACAATATTAATAATAACAAACGACTTACCTCGACGGCCGTACGATTTGTTTCTCATGGTAGCCTGCACTACGCCGGTAATGCACTTCAGGTCGTCGTTGCAACTGATCTGCGTGACGTGGTTTGATTTTGCTGCATTTTCACCCCTGGTAACAAAAGGTCTGTTCACACGATGCATCTTTTAGGCGCGCAACTGTTTCGCGACACTCACGGATCTCGCGAAATGTGCTCGTTCACACGTACCACTTCACCTGCAACAACGATGACGTTTAGACTCGCGAAAATAGTTTCGGTGTTGACCATAATGTGGGCTTCAGTTGACAGCACGCAACCACACAGGCAAAATTACGTGGTCAATTACAGTGCCGTAGCTAACAATATGACTTTTGAGATTTATCGAAACCACCGCCATCCGGACTACCCGAGTATTTCCGAACGTGACACGCACACACCGATGCACCGTTTTGAGTGAGCTTCGAATCAGATTGCTATTTATCTGGGGACCTGCTTTGCGCATTTTATGCAGTCAATTCATTTTAATTTTTTTTTTCTCACATACTGCACTACTTGGAGCGATCTCGCATGTGCGCAAAGCCGATTGAGGCGGCAGCCTGTACGATGCAGGACATGTGCTGGCGCCGAGCCCGTACGCAGCCAATTCATTGCCAAAGCTCCTATCAATGCACATGGTATTCATAGAAACGCTACGTGCCCAATCTGGTTACTTCTCGGCGCCCATGTCTGCCCCGATTTTACTTTGCCAACTGTTTCAGAGAGCGCACATGGTTTCACGTTCGCTTGTAAACAAGGCAAACTTGGTTTCAATTTACTCGATGCTTTCTTATCCAGCGGTATCGTCGCGACAACAAAGCTATGAGCACTATTCTAATCTTGCCAACTCTCGCTAATTGTCTTCATCCATCGCTGGATTTTTTCCGATATGCTACTCAATTTTCCTTCAGTGGTGCTTGCGGAAGCGCCGGCAGTATCCATCGTTCGTGGTTCCGGTTTTTTCGGATTTGGCTCGGCTACAACGCCGGCAGTGAAGTGGTCTTCTCAAACAGCTCGCTCCCCCTCAAAGGCCACGTGAGAGCGTTTCTGAGCGGCCATTGGCGGTGCCCTCAGAGTGATTGACAGGACTCAGCAAAGTTTCAGCAAAAGCGAGGTGTGCGCGCAACTTTTTTAGATGCGCGCGTCCTTCTCGGACTCGTTCAGACGGCGCAACCATTTCGCGAAACTACATTTCGCGACACTAGATGCGCGAGAAAAATGCATCGTGTGAACGGGCCTCTAAGCTGGGTTGTTCAGAGGAAAAAAACGCACATTGTGGAGGCCTTTACGGCCATGGTGATGCACTTGTTTTTGTCGCTCGTTTAAGGCCACGGTCCCACTGAATGTGGCAGTTTAGGTACTTTTTGGTAGGTCATTACTCATCTCTTTTTAAGCACTGTTTTGTGGGATTGATGTCATTCGAAAGGCAATGCAATCCTCTTTCATTTGATATTATGTATGTATTGGTTTATACTGTTCATGCGCATTTGTAGCGTTGTGAATATGATGGCGCGGACCCTCACTTGCTCCGCTGGTTCATGTTTTACGAACGATTCATTAAAGATAACACGGTTCCAATAGAGCAGTTTTGTTAAGATGATGTCGGAGCAGAATGTAACGGTATACTTTTTTGGTATTTGCACTACTTTGTTTTTTACAGCTCTCCAAATATTGCCCTAAAATTGACATTTTTCAGCACAAATATACTTTTAATGGCAAGCGCAAGGGCAATGAAATTAGCTACAGATGTAGTGATTATATTTGGTAATATGCAGAAAAAAAATTAATGTTGTGTAATATTTTTTGTTTAGATATTCTATATCAAACGTAGCACTTTTTTGTGCTTCGAGTCATCGTAATTCAAATGCCGCTGTGTAAATAATTAAACCATGGTAAAATCGTTTAGAACATTTAGAACTACAATAGTTGCCCAAGAGGTGGACGGTGGCTTTTTTTATTTTCAAAGTCATAACGCTCCGGGAGTCCTTCAAACTTACCTGTTTTTGACGCACATCTTTTTTGGACATCAAACATATTTATTGGCATCTAATAACATTTATTCTATGGAATAGATATACATTGCGATGTATTAGATTTTCCCAATGATCTTGCTTTGGTTTCTTGATAGTTGTAGAGCTTAGCTAATTTTTAAAACAATTAAAAACTGTTTGGGTGTTTTGTTGTGCTACCTGGCGGATGGCAGACTAAACTGCTGATTTCCAAGTTCAAACAATTTTCGAGGGCGGCGTTGGCGTCTGTATCATCATCAATCTCCGTGTCGTTTCACCTTCACATTTAGAAAATATATTTGAAGATTTACTATCGATAAATGAACGGTTTAAGTACTGGGTCAGGTTAATAAATCTAAGAGAAATAATTACACAAGCGTAGCGTGATATAAAGTGTTCATTATTCGATATAATTGAAATCAATAAACGATAAAGACGAAGAGGGAAAGAATACACCCGAGTTCACTTCATGCCTAGAGTCACTAAATGAGCTGCGTTTAAAGTATCGGCACTCCGTTCCCCAAAATTGTTTTGGGCGCCGCCATTTTGGGTCTTGCGCAGAGCAAACACAACTGCCGATCGTCATGATCCAAAAGTGCAACATCCTCTGCATTAGATGCGGTGCTAGGAAGCTGATACAATATTGCTAGGCTCTGTCGCGGGTTGTTTGAACATTCGTGGAGGACGGAAAAGCGTTTCCTGTGATTTTAGATAAAGCTTCGGATAACTGGCAACCATGATTGTAAGCCACAATATGGCCAACTGTCGTTACTCTGAAGCATAGCTAATTTACTGGCACTAGCGGGAACAATGAGGAAGAGGCAGGTGTCAAAAGGTAGTGGCTTGTGGAATCCACAGGGCTCACGTCATGGACCCTCCAGGTATTACAAGCTTCTTGAACAAGGGCATGAATAGTGTCATTAAATAAGCTACGCTTCAGAGTAGCGACACTTGGCCATATTGTGGCTTAAAATCATGGTGTCCAGTTATTTGAAGCTGTATCTGAAATCACAAGAAACACTTTTCCGTCCTCCACATTAAACAGTTTGCGACAAAGCAAAGCAATATTACATGAGCTTCCTAACACCGAATCTAATGCTGAGGAAGTCGCAATTTTGAATCATGACGATCGGCAGTTGCGCCTGCTCTACCGTTGGCTCTGCACAAGCACCAAAATGGCGGCGTCCACAACACTGTCGAAAAAGAGAGTGCCGATACTCTAAGCGCAGCTCATTTATTGGCCCTACTTCCCGCGAACCTCCTTTCCCCTGACTGAAACTGAAACTAAATATGAATAATACACCATTATTATAGCTTATTTAGTTTTAACCACCTACACATAATGAGAGGAGGAAGCGGCCGGGTAGGAGAAACGCGGGTTTTATGTGCGACTGTTTCTAATCAACGTTAGTTCTAACCGTCTCAAAAGAGAGAACGCGCGAGCTTGCGCTGGTTAAAAAAAGACGGTAAAAAAAAAAGAGCTGACACGCTGTGTTCTTTGTGATTGTGCGTCTAATTGCAAATTGTTGTGTGTATGTTTATACAGCCGGAAGTTAGTCTGCCTTAGTGGGCGTCTGGTGTCTCAGGTGTACATGAGCAATTTAGCCAGTGCGGTACAACCGCAAACCTGGGGTCTTTAACGTGCACCACGCAGTAGTGATACACGACCATACGCCGGTATGATGCTCTTCCACATCGAAACGGGCAGGGGCGGGGTGGGTTCTGCAGCGCGAGCTTTCGCTCCACGTGTTCCGAGCTGGTGTGCGCTAGACATGCACTCGGCCACCGATCGCCCCCCCCCCCTTATATAAGTATTTGAAGATCGACGATGGACGTCGATCGTCTCGAGGCAATGTAACGTAATAACATTATATAATTAATAAACATATTGAAGGACTGAACGACTCAATTTTTCAATTCTTGAATTGTAATATGGCGGTAGCCTATTGTACTTACTGTTGATGAAGAGCAATATGAGGTGACGAAGTAATGATTAAATTATCAGGCTCTATAAGGACGACGATATTAGTGGGTGTCGAACCACAACGTACAGTGCCAGACTTGTTTCAAGTATCGTGTACCCAAAGACCTTTCTTCACCCGCAACAGAATATGGTAGAATCAATGAGGATGCTGCTTTACAACTGTACGTGGAACAGGAAAACTGCAATGTGCAGAAGTGCGGCTTATTCGTTAATATAAAGGACGGATTTCTAGCAGCATTCCCTGATTGACTACTTGGAACAAATGGCCTCATTGACGTAAATTGTCCCCGTTCCAAAAGATTCTTGAAGACTACTGAAACCGCAAAGGAGTATGAGGCGAAAAATAAGAAATAGGAGCCTGGTGTGAAAGGTCCAAATCACCACCATAGCCTCTACTACCAAATACAAGGGCAGTTACACAATACACAAAGAGAGTTTTGTGATTTCGTTATATTTACACTCAAGGGCATTGATATCCAACGTCTTCAGAGGGATGACACCTTCTTGTCAACCAACATAGAGCCTTTTTTACTCAAGTTTTACATGGAAGGCCCGACTTCCGCTGAAATTCCTCACGTACACAAGTTGTCCGACCGAATAATCTGCCATTACTCTTGATCTGGGAGTCTCTCGATCTTCATTCATGGCCATAGTATCATATGAGATCGAGCGGTGTGGCTCTTCGTCCGCCGAACATACTGTTTCGGCGGGTGTTTTTACCGTGTAAAATGAAACCGTCGCGTGCTGCTGGAACAAGAACCTGGCGATTCTTCACTGAACTGCTTCTTCCGTAAGCTTCAATTAAGAGGGCTTTTTTCGTTTCGCACACCCACTGTTCTGCTTGCCCGTTAGTTGCAGGATGGTATGGTGCACTGTGATGCCTGATGCCATTTTTTTTTTTTGGGGGGGGGGGGCTTGTTTATTTTATTTGAAGCAAGATTTGGCGCGTTATCAGAGAAAAGTATTTTTGATAGGGCAAAAGTAGGGAAAAGAGAGCGTAGAACGTCTATGACGCGTTTTTACGTCGTGGCAGGCATCGTGTAAACTTCCAACCACTTAGAGTACGCATCGACCATGACTCCGCAGATGCGGATACGTTTCGCCACCCACAGAGTGAAGAGTGGATCGTTTTCAGTTACAGTTCATGATGGCGCTGGACTCGAGGAAGCCTTCGACTCTTTCCACAAAGTTAGCTGATGTGCCAGCACTTTTGTCGAAAGTGGTAAGTGTTCGAAACGTCGACAACGTCGGTAGCCACGTGCTGTGCTTGACCCTGGACGCTTACCATTCGCTGAGAAGAAACTTGCTTGTTCGTCTGCCACGATTCGTCCGATATCAGGTCATCACCGCTACTCCATCTCCCGACAAAACAGGTCGTCATTGTCCGCATGTCCATAGTTAGCAATCACGTGAACTTATAAATTCCCATACGCTCATAACTTGCCGTCGCTAAACGCCGTTCATTCATAGCGTGTTCACTGCAAATAAACGTCTTCCTATTTATTCTGATGGTTTTCATCATACTCCTCCGAAGCTGTACTTACAACATTATATCGGTACTTTCGAAAATATTGCAACGGCGTTTGTTTTCTGGGAACTATAATGTAACAACCTTTACAGAATCTTCCGGATCCCATGAAACACAATATTTCGTTATGTCACTTTTCGGTCGTCATTATAATGGTGAGGTAAGTACCGTAAATTGCGAAGCAGTTTACTTTCTTTCTTTCTTTATTCCTTCTTTTTCCCGATCGGGTCGGGAGGTGGGCAGAGACTAAAGGCGTGATGCCTGACGAGGTCTCTGCCCCCTTTACAGTTCTAACACAACAGTGTAGGGTACATAGATTTTTAAACACGAAAAATAGAGAGAATAAGCTATAAAATCCTATACAACTCAGAAAAACAAAACAACAGGATCAATCAATTATCCCACTATAGATTTTTCAGCAAACAAAGATAAAAAACAAATTAGTCAGAAGCATGTTTTAACAATTCAAAAGCGAAATATGGACATGATTTAATAAGTACACAATACGTACACACATATCAGAACGCAATGTCACTGCCCACCAGAAGTGTCTTTAGTCTTTTTTTTGAATTGGAGTATATTGCAGTTATAATCAATTAAATCTTCTGTATTATTCAAAATTTTTGCGACTTGCAAGCTTGTTGTTTGTTTTCCATAATTGGTACGTATTTTTGGAGGTCGTCTGATTCTATGTCTAAGTGTGTGATAGGATGTGTTTTCTGGCGGAATTGCGAAGAGTTTTTTTGTGTGTATTATTTGTAACAATTTAAAATAATAAATTTGATTAACTTTAATTAGGCCATATTTGCTGAATAGCGGTTCAGTTGGGAGATCTTGAGGCTTACCTTTATAATTTTCAAATAGTCGTAGAATTTTTTTTGTAAGATGATCAACCTATTATAATTGGTTACCGATGTCGTGCCCCAGACTAAAATGCAATAACACAGTTTAGAGTAAAATAAAGCGTAATATATATTCTTTTTTAGCCACAAAGGTATGAGATTTCTTATTTTATAAATACATCCAATGGCTCGGGATAGCTCAGAGCTCA
>JAZHYW010024982.1:0-20354 GCA_037355805.1 Ixodes ricinus | reverse complement strand
ATCGGAACGCAGCGCCTCGATGGCTTTACCGTATCCCAAAGCTGGTCTTTTGTGGTTCAGATTCACGAGAAAATGACATTTGTTTCGAGATTTATGTCTTAAATGCACTCGTAATGTGTCCAGCGTACGCATGATTGCGAGGGAAGTGCTCCAGCTTCTGCTGTTGTACCAATCACTGATGTTCCCTCAGGCACACCAAGATAAATCCTTAACGATTTGTTTATTTCTGCCTGAAGACTTTTGGTGTTCGTGATCGAGATACTTTGTAGGACAGGCAAGCTATACCTGTGAAGAGAATTTATCAAGGCGTTCTGGAGTTTCAACATGGACGAGCATGACTTGCCCCATGTTTTCCCTGTCAGACAGCGAAGTACATTGCACGCGGAACCAAGCTTTGACTTAAGATATTTTATATTCGGAGTACAGATTAAGTTTTTATCAAGTACATAGCCAAGAAACTTGTGTGTTGGCTTGTATGGGATGAGATTCCCAGCCAAGACCAGGGGGAAACGTTTTACAGATATTCGTGTGAAAGCCATTGCCACTGTTTTCTCCGGAGATAAGCACATGCCACGTTCTCGTAGGAATCGGCTAACGTCGGCAAGAGCCTGTTGAAGTCTTCTTTGACTGACAAATCGATTTGAATCTGTTGACCAGATACATATGTCGTCTGCATAAATTGATAGGTGTATTTGCTTCGGAAGTTTCCGTCGCAAAGACATTAGTGTGATATTAAAGAGCGTAGGACTTAGGACGCCTCCTTGTGGAACCCCTCGTTCTATGATATGATCTTGTGTGTTTCCCTCAATTGTTTGCGTGAATATAGTTCGCTGTATTAGATACTCTTTCACCCAGTTAAAGATTTTCCCACCAAATCCCTGCTCAGCCATTGCAGTCAGAATTACCTCATGTGTGATGGAATCAAATGCCTTTTGAATGTCTAAGAATATGGCGAGAGTCTTTTCCCCATCGGCAATGCCTTGCTCAACCGAACTAACGAGATCGATTACACTGTCTGTTGCGGAACGTCCTGTGCGAAACCCTGACATTTCTTCGGGATTTAAGTTTGAGTTTTCGAGATACCATGTCATTCTCGACAAAATCATACGCTCCATTATCTTACATACACAACTGGTGAGAACGATTGGTCGAAACGACCCTAGTTCGAAAGGAGATCGTTCAGGTTTTAGAACAGGAATAACTTTGCCCCGCTTCCAGTCATGTGGGAGCACACCGTTAGCAAATGATTGGTTATAGTATTCGAGAAGTCTGCGCCTTGAGTGTTCATTCAATCGTGTGAGTGCAGGTACGTACGGCATCTGGACAGGCGATGACTTTTAGTGACCCAGCTCTTCAAGAGTAAAAGGCATGTTTAGGGATACCTCTTTTGCCGTAACCGAAACAATTGCTGGATGTTTTTGACTGCTTGGGTAGGAGGAGTTCTGGGCAATGAGACTGCAAAATGCCTCAGCAATCTCGATATCGGGACAACCTTGGCGCAATGCGAGGGCTCTGAATGGGTATCTCTGTTGAGGAGGAGTTCTGATTCCACGTATAACTCTCCAGAGCAGAGAGAGGTGTTTTTTTGTTTTTTGCATCCAGAGATGCGAAATGTTTTCTACATCGACGCCTGCTGAGTGCGTCAAGATGGTTGCGTACCTTCTTTTGTGTCCTTCGTACATTGCGATAATCTTCCGGGTCCTTTGTTCGTCTGGCTTTTCTTTCTGCTTGTCTGCGTATTGCACGCAACCTTTCATATTCCACGTCAATCTCTGTGCGATTCAAGGGCAGCATTATTTCTCGTGTGACCAACTTGATGCATTGTGATATAGACGGTATCAACTCAGCATTCGTGGTTGCTGCAGTAATGCAATCTTTTGCGAGCATAAAAAATTTGTCCCAATCCGTGACGGATATCGTATGCCGTTTCCTATTGGTATCAAACCCACGGACAAATGTTAGAACCGGTAGATGGTCACTCCCCCTTGCTTCCAGATCAGTTGACCAAGCAACATGCTGTAGATAGCTAGCTGAGACGAACGTCAAATCAAGAACGTTACTCACGGATTCCCCTCGGTGAAACGTCGGACTTCCATTATTCAACAAGACTAAATTCAAACCAGCTGTGACATCATTAATAAGGCGTCCTCGCTTGTCGTTTTTGGTGCTGCCCCAGAACTCATGGTGGGCATTGAAGTCCCCACACAAAAAAATGTGGGATGGGAGTACTCTGTACAATAGACTCGAGTCGTTTGGAGTCGAAAGGTGCCCGTGTCTCGATGTAAGCGGAGATGACTGTGCTTCGACGCGATTGGTTTTTAATAGTTGCACAAACGTATTCATTAGTATCATTGGGGGCTACATCAACTACGTCATAAATAAGATCTTTTCGTACGCCTAATAACGCACGACTAATCCCGGATGTCTTTTTTGAGGCTATAAATGTATAGCCCGAGATTTTGAAATTTGAATAATCACTAATGTTAGGTTCTGTAATTGCAAGTACAGGAAAGCGGTATTTCCAAACAAGTTGTTTAAAATCAGAAAGTTTTGACCGGGGGCCGTTTGCATTCCACTGAAACACAGTCGTTGAGCTCAAACTATCTTGAAAACATTCTACTTTATCCAGGTAAAGATAAAAGGAGTGAGCAGATCAAGACCTTTCTGGGTTATTGTGGCCCATTCTGATTTTTGAGTATTCAGGAAACGGTGCGCCATGTCAACAAACATTCTGAGAGCTGACCTCCAGAAGGATTCGTCGGTTTTTTTTTTTTTTCAAAATTAGGTTCCGAGGTCTCTGATGTCCTCGTTGTAGTATTCTGACGTACTTGGGAATGTTCTTTTTCTGCTGCTATGACTGGCGCTATTTTCCTGACCGACGGTGAATTCTCTGATTTCTTAGCGTCGTTCTCTAAAGTAGGCGACTGCCGAGAGTTGGTCGCTTTCAGAGAGTCACTGTATGTGCGGTTCACAACGATGGGCCGCGACTGACCAGGGTTGGTTGGTTTTTCTTTCCCGGTGGGCGTTGATGTAAGCTGAGGGAAGTCATCTAGATTGCTCAGTTGAGGTTGTCGCGGATGGTGGTAGGCAGTATCCTGTCGGACAACAGTTTGGACGGTATTCGAGGCTGTGGTGTGTCCTTGTTTGCGAACTTCTGCTAGCCTTTTTCGTTCCTCTCGTTTCGGGCATGCTAGCGCGTCGTGACAGCTGCCGCAGTTCACACAGTTTGGCTCTTCTGACTGACAGCTGCTTCGGTCATGCTTTCCTCCACACCGGCTGCACATTTTTTCTCGAAAACATGTGACAGATTTGTACCCATAGCGGCCACAGTTCGCACACTGTAAGGGACGCTCCTCGAAAGGAAATACTCTGTAACGGACGTGCGACAGAAGAGCATATTCTGGCAGCTTTGTGGAAGAAAATTGCACCTTCACGATACTAGACTTGCCAAGTCTGCGAGCATATAAAACCGGCTTCGACTGAGCACTGAGTCCTCCTTGAAGTTGGGCGTCAGTGAACTCTGGATCTACCCCCTTGATGACACCAACTGCAGCTGAGCGGGGGCCAGGCTCGTAAGCCTTCACGCCCACGTTACACAGGGAAGTAACCTTGAGCAAGGTTTTTGTAGCCTGCGCATTGCATGTATCGACGGCAATCAAATTAAGGCGTGTGTTAGGGCTAATCATTATGATACATTCCTGACAGAGCTGCTGAAGTGTCCCCGAAAGTTTTAGGCTATTGATCTTTGTGAGGGGGTTTCGGGATCTACTGGTTCAAAAATAACTGTCAAACTTGTCTGTTCATTAGAAGCTGTCAGTTGACTTGACTAGTTTCTCGTGTTACGCCACTGTTTTCGAAACGACACTTGCGTTTGCGTGATGAGACGACCGTGAAGTTGGCCTCGTCGGTGCTTGGGGCTTCATCCATGGATTCGGAGATGGCCTCGGGCTCGCGTTGCGCAGGAGTAAGGCCAGTAGACTGTGAGTAGTTGGTGACGTTGGAATCAGGAACTATGTTGTTTTGAGTGGTTGGAGTCGAGGAGTAGGAGTGGTCCATCACCTGGTCTGGTGAGGCGGAAGTCCCTTGATCTTCATGGCGGCTTTGTTCCATCGCCGTTCGCTTTTGGGTCCTTGGTGGTTGGACCGGGAGCGTAGGCTCCTTTTTAGCTGGAAAATCTTACAAAATAAAGAGCAGAATTGACTGTCTAGGGAAATAATTAAGGACAAGGTCGCTGGAACGTCTGCGTTCCTGCGTGCTTCTTCGTCGTTTTCCACAACTCAATCTCTATTTTTGCACTTCTTTTTCTTCTACGCCTTTTTGATAGGTTGATGAATGTTGGCTTCTTTTTCTTCTACATCCTATTAAATGACAGTCATGTGAGCTAATAAGATAAGCTAATTCTTTTCCAGATAAAGTGAGCGATGAGTGCTTACACATTTGTCGTTATCCCTGCCAATATTTTCTGCTTCCACTATCTCTCTAGTTAGTTGACTACCGCTTCTGCCCAGCACTGTACACCTATCTAGATGTGCTGCACATCCGCAATCACGGCAATGTAGGCCTAAATGTCCTGAATTGGCTCTAGTTATGTTGTCGTTGCGCTCCCTGAGTCGATCGTTTAAACATCTCCCAGTCTGGCCGATATATCGTTTCCCACAGGAGAGGGAAAGGAATATACTACCCCTTCTGTGCACGGAACGAAACTGGTCCGGTGTTTTTTGTGCAGCTCGCTGGATGTTGTGGAGGATTGTTCACTTTTTTGCATAAGCTGGAAAGCTTGTTTGGAGCCGAGAAGATGACGTCGATGTTGACCCTTTTTGCCACTTTCTTAAGACCATGGGAGACGTTTTGGATGTGAGGCACAACAATGGGTCTAGTTGACCTGTCTCTTGGTTTTCATCTGATGACATCTTTTTTCTCTTCTCTGAGAAGGTTCTCCGCCACTGATGTTAATAAATAAGTGGGATATCCCGCTGATGATAGGCGACAAATTTGTGCACAGAAGCTTGTTTTTATGAGATGTTTACACGATTTTGTAAGTGCGTTTTTAAGGCTAAGTTTGACGATGCCCCTCTTAACCAACTGGGAATGTGCAGAATTGAAGTTAAGGAGCGGCTTATTTCCTCGTGGCTCGTACAACCAGCATACGTGAAAGGTCAATAAAAATATTCGTAAATCCAGGTATCTAATGAATCTTTCAAAGGGATGCTCGTGCGTGAGCTCCAACGGATTCATGCACTCTTTGAAAGTTGACAGAACTTTGGCCATCGTGGTGGAAAACTTGCTTCTGTCGACGTCAAGGAAGATGATATGATCGTTTACGTAACGAAAGGTGTTTACGACTTCCAGAGAGTCTAAGCTTCTTTGCAGCAGCCTATCGTGGTGCGCGAGGTAAATGCCACTGAGCACAGGGGCGATACAAGACCCAATGCAAACCCCTTGTTTTTGCAAGTATGTATTTATATCCCAAGTGACGAACGTGGATTGCAGGTAGAAGGCAATCAACTCGAGAAATCTGTCTTGGTGGATGCCTGAAGCGTTCTGGAATATGATGGACCCAAAAGAATCAATGCTTTCTTCAATGCAGCGTAAAAGACGCTCCTGAGGTAGTGCGTAGTGCAGATCTTTTATGTCAATTGAAAAGGCTTTTTAGTTGCTGTCGTTACGCTCAGATAGGAATCTTATTAATTCGTTGGAGCTTCTAATTAAGAACGGATCGTCAATCGTGAGAAGATTCAGTTTTTCTTGAAGAAATAAGGCTAGCGACTTTTGCCAGGTTCCCTTTTCGGAGACGATAACTCTGAGCGGGCATTCGGTTTTGTGAGTCTTGGCACTGGAAAAATAATTCCAGGCTTAAAAGTTTGCTGCGGTCTATGTAAGAGGAAAGCTTTTTCAATTCCATCGATAGACACAGTTTTTTAGCTTCGCTCTTGATAGTAGTTAAGGAGATGTCGTTGTGGCGTTGAAAACCAGACTCAATGGCAGAGAGGGCTTTTACTCCAAACAAGTCGTGGTGCATGAGCACGAATCCTCCTTCTTTATCTTTCCTTTTAGATAGAATGACTGATCATCTATGGCGACTCACTCTGAGGCATCTCCGCAGTTTAACACCAAAAAAAGTGCAGGCACCGAGTAACACTGTACAAACCATCGGAGACATATATCTGCCGCAGGTAGTGCAACGAGTCCTGAGTCTTGGTCCCAAGTTCGCGGTAGAACCAAAACATGACCGCATCTCCACGTGGTGAATGATGTTGATTGGGGCGAAGCTCTGGTGGTGCTTGTCTGCGTAGACGCTGAGCCGAAGCATGCCGAGCTTTTCGTTCGTTTTCATCCATGTCAGAAAGAGAACGTGTGGTATGGACGTGGTTATATACGCATTTGAGCATTTGACCGCAGCGCCCTCTCGCCTATAAACGTTGAGCCAATGCATGCAAAGCTTAACGCAATTATATACGCATTTGACCGCAGCGCCCTCTCCTGTATAGACGTTGAGCGGCTACATGCAACGTTTCATCCATGACATCCCCAGCTCTTGAGTCACTACCACATCTCAGAGCCCCTACTCGTCCTGCAGTCGTGGCCGAGTGGTTAAGGCGATGGACTAGAAATCCATTGGGGTCTCCTCGCACAGGTTCGAATCCTGTCGACTGCGCAAACATTTTTTTTTCTTTTTTAAGAAGACAGATGGGATGGCAATCGATGTGAGCACGGACGCCGGCCGGACGGACGGACGGACAAGGCCAGACCCTAAGGAGCTTCGCCCCTAACAAGTGGGCACCTGAGCTACTATCAATGGTCAAACAAGTGGCACTTCGTGCTCCTGATGCTAAATCTGACCGCGTCACCTCAGAAGGACTCGATATACTCTTACTAAAAAAGTCCCGAGCCTCATCCTTACAAACCAAAAAAGTTGTGACCTACCTAACATCACCTTTTTCTAATGCCGGCTGATAAAGAAGGAGGATTCGTGCTCATGCACCACGACTTGTTTGGAGTAAAAGCCCTCTCTGCCATTGAGTCCATTTTTCAACGCCACAACATCTCCTTAACTACGATCAAGAGCGAAGCAAAAAAACTGTGTCTATTGATGGAATTGAAAAAGCTTTCCTCTTACATAGACCGCAGCAAACATTTAAGCCTGGAATTATTTTTCAGTGCCAAGACTCACAAAACCGGCCCGCTCAGTGTTATCGTCTCCGAAAAGGGAACCTGGCAAAAGTCGCTAGCCTTATTTCTTCAAGAAAAACTGACTCTTCTCACGATTGACGATCCGTTCTTAATTAGAAGCTCCAACGAATTAATAAGATTCCTATCTGAGCGTAACGACAGCAACTTAAACGCCTTTTCAATTGACATAAAAGATCTGTACTACGCACTACCTCAGGAGCGTCTTTTATGCTGCATTGAGGAAAGCATTGATTCTTTTGGGTCCATCGTATTCCAGAACGCTTCAGGCATCCCCCAAGACAGATTTCTCGAGTTGATTGCCTTCTACCTGCAATCCACGTTCGTCACTTGGGATGGAAATACATACTTGCAAAAACAAGGGGTTTGCATAGGGTCTTGTATCACCCCTGTGCTCAGTGACATTTACCTCGCGCACCATGAGAGGCTGCTGCAAAGAAGCTTAGACTCTCTGGAAGTCGTGAACATCTTTCGTTACGTAGACGATTATATCATCTTCCTTGACGTCGACAGAAGCAAGTTTTCCACCACGATGGCCAAAGTTCTGTCAACTTTCAAAGAGTGCATGAATCCGTTGGAGCTCACGCACGAGCTTCCCGTTGAAAGATCCATTAGATTCCTGGATTTACGAATATTTTTATTGACCTTTCACGTATGCTGGTTGTACGAGCCACGAGGAAACAAGCCGCTCCTTAACTTCAATTCTGCACATTCCAAGTTGGTTAACAGGGGCATCGTCAAACTTAGCCTTAAAAACTCACTTACAAAATCGTGCAAACATCTGATAAAAACAAGCTTCAGTGCACAAATTTGTCGCCTATCATCAGCGGGATATCCCACTTATTTATTAACATCAGTGGCGGAGAACCTTCTCAGAGAACAGAAAAAAGATGTCATCAGACGAAAACCAAGAGACAGGTCAACTAGACCCATTGTTGTGCCTTACATCCACAACGTCTCCCATTGTCTTAAGAAAGTGGCAAACAGGGTCAACATCGACGTCATCTTCTCGGCTCCAAACAAGCTTTCCAGCTTATGCAAAAAAGTGAACAATCCTCCACAACATCCAGCGAGCTGCACAAAAAAACACCGGACCAGTTTTGTTCCGTGCACAGAAGGGGTAGTATATTCCTTTCCCTCTCCTGTGGGAAACGATATATCGGCCAGACTGGGAGATGTTTAAACGATCGACTCAGGGAGCACAACAACAACATAACTAGAGCCAATTCAGGACATTTAGGCCTACATTACCGTGATTGCGGAGGTGCAGCACATCTAGATAGGTGTACAGTGCTGGGCAGAAGCGGTAGTCAACTAACTAGAGAGATAGTGGAAGCAGAAAAGATTGCCAGGGATAACGACAAATGTGTAAGCACTCCATCGCTCACTTTATCAGGAAAAGAATTAGCTTATCTTATTAGCTCACATGACTGTCATTTAATAGGATGTAGAAGAAAAGGAAGCCAACATTCATCAATGTATCAAAAAGGCGTATAAGGAAAAGAAGTGCAAAAATGGAGATTGAGTTGTGAGTCAGCGCTGTGCGAGTGTTTTGTCTGCTGTGATTGTGTCCCTAAGTGTAATTGTTTTTGTGGCCTGTGGTGACGTGTGTTTGTGTGGATTCCCTACTTGCGCTGTTATTTTGAGACATGGGTATCGATAGTCCTCCCTAAGGGGAGGAACGGAATTGTAACCTATGTTCCTTTAGAAAAGGAGAAACTTTCGTCCCTGAAGCAGGGGAGCAAAGTTCCTCCGTCGCCTGCATCTCATTATGGTGGCCCCGAATCGAGAAAATCGAGCTCAATAAGGCTTCACGAGGACGCTACGTCTCTTGTACGGGACGAGGGAGCAGCAAATAAAAGCGTAACACGAGCTTTCCGCAAACTCCGTTTATTTCCGAAGCCAGCTCTCCCCCCCCCCCACAGGTTAAGAAACTTGCGTTTCAAAAGCAGTTCCTCAGTCTTCTCGTCGTCAGCACTGCGATGTTAAACGGACACAGCCGATACCCAGTTACTTCGCGCACTCTACGTCTTACCTTTGCTGTTCCTCGAGTCACAATTCCTTCGTCAACCGCACATCCCGGAGGAGCGCTAAACCAATCCGCGAAACCAAAAGCCGCTCTCCAAAGTACAAACTCGAAGCCGCTGGTGCACGGTAACCAGAAATTATAGCGTAGCGTGAAAGAAGGTTAAATCGCTTGCCACCAGATGGCAAGGTCAAGCAGAGTAATTGCAAGTAGCTAGGCTAGATGGCGCTAGGTACCGCCCAATTCATGTTTTCCAAAAAAAATATTTTCATTTGCTCACGCCATCATTGCGCTTCGGGATCTTCGGGAACCTTTATTATACACACACACAGACACCTTACGCATACTACAAGCATCAGCTGAACATACATTGAGCACATACACATACATGGTACATACAAACATCAATACAACAGAACACCAACCCGATCATTACTCCCGAGCTCTGCGTTTCCGTCTTTTATACTGGTCGTTTTGAACCAGGGGGGTAAAGGTGGGTGAGGAGAGTGGCAAATCCCGTGCGCTGACATCTGGCGTCCCGAGTGAAAGATCGTGAAAGAGAACGACAGAACATGGATGGATGGATGTTAATGGCTATACCCTTTGTATTGGGTGGTAGCTTGCGCCACCTAGCCTAAGTCTAAAAAGACAAAAACGTGATTCAATTTTTCTCCCCCTAACTATCACCAGGCAGTGTGGGATATCACCAGGATGACCTTCGGGGGATCGGGCAAAAAACTAAAAAACATCACCTCCCTGCCTCTTCCCCCCGGCGAGGGAGTCGCTAATTTTCCTCTGGTCAAACCTTTTCGGCGTTACCCCAGCACCAGACCCACTGGGAGACAGGGTTGAGACTTTGGGCCGGAGCCACGCGGGGAGAAAGTCCCAATTTTCCTCTGTCCCGCCATAGCCGTCTGGTTGGGCAAAGCAAAGAGAGAGAGGGGGAGGATAGAAGAAGGGAGGAGGAAAGCCAATAACGACGACTGGCCCTCCGGGAGAAAGATTTGACAGGCACAGAGTATACAGAAGGCTATGGTCCCGCCTGTTCCCAGCTGTGCTAGAGAGAGAGAGAAACCAATGTTGCCAGCTGAAGGACGACAGTCGCAATGGTAATCGCGAAGACTGAAAACTCCCAGCAAAATAGACAGTGATAATTTAACGTTGGAAACTAAACTCTGAGCTATTCTAAGGTTTATAAAAATAAGTATACTCATTACGCTGCATTAACTTCCCTTCTGTCGAAATCTCGGAAATCAGGTAGTTGCGCGGTTTCGTATTCCTGGGACGCGGCCAGCACGGCCAGCCGGGCCAGCCGACCAGCGAAGCTGGTTATCTAGTTTAGTTTAGTGTTGACGAGAGGCCGTACGTTTGCGCGCTATGTAAAAAGAAAGCTGCGAAAGGAACGGGAATATCTTTCCACCGGTAAGTTCGTGGATTGTTGAAGTTCATGAAACTGCTCCGATGATATTGTTGCGGCCTCCGCCATATATTTTATCTGAGACGTCGAGGCACCCTAGAGCGCTCCATCTCTGGTTCTCCGGCGCGCGTTCGAGTAAACAGCGCGGCGCGCCGGCCGGGCCCGAGGGTCAGGTTTCTTCCCTCCATGCACAGTCGCCTTCAGACGGATAATAAAACCGCAGAACCGTTTTGTACAAACGCTGAGTCAGACGTTTTTTTCATTCGCGCCCTCAAAATCTCGGAACATGCCAATCGAAGGCAGTTGGTAACCATGTGTGGGACCCCGAAGGTCTGCCTGCATACTCCGCCGCTTGCGGCAGCCAGAATGCATGGGAAAATGGCGGACCTTTTCCTCTAGAGTTAGTATGTATGATCTCTATGTTTTGAACGTACGGAATTTTTCGGTGACCGCCTAAGCAATAAAAAATATACCCAGCATGTCGATTTTTCACATCGGAGCTGTAGTGTCCCCAGGATCGTGTCCACCAGCTAAGAAATGATGACACCGAACCCTAGACAGCTACCGCCATCTATGAGCGACGGCGGTAACCACACAACTGGTTGCCGCCGTCGCTCATAGATGGCAGCAACCTTTCATAATGGAACAGCGCGAATCTTACAAGGACAGAGGAAGGAACTGGACAGGATGAGCGCTGGTGGACACGATCCTGGGCAACCTTTCTTCGGAAGAAGAACGGGAGCGGAACGAGCGTCGACGTGCGCAGCAGCGCGAATGGTTCCGCAACCGCCGCGACACCGCTATCGCCTCAAGTTCCACTGCGTCGAGCGCTTCAGATTCCCTTGCGAAAGAGAAGCAGATCGTTCGCCTGGAAAGCCACCGCCGAGAACAGAAGCTACAGCTTCGCTGCTCTTCTTTCTTCACCAGAGTAAAAAGGCTAAAAGTTTTTTTGTTTTTTTTCAGCAGTATCATATTTTTGAGAGTATCTTGAATGGCTCAGGGGATGAATCTCTAAGTAAAAAGTAAACGCTCGATCATGCCGTAATTATTTGAAAGCCAAAAAATCAAGCCGCTCCAATGCGGTTCCAAGCCATGCGTTTGCTTCCCCGCACGGCACGTCGTAGTCAGTATTTCTATTGTAGTGTTTGGTTTTCTATTTGTACTCAGTGATGTGATTGACCTAAGCCGTTTTGGAGCACCCTTTGGAGCAGCCAAAACAGTGTTTTGGAGCAGCAAAAGTGGCTTTGGAGCAGCTAAAACAGTGTTTAGGAGCAGCAAAAAATATCCGTTTTAAATGCTGGACAAACGAAGGACACTCTGCTTGCCGCAATAAACAAATTATAGTCAAGTTAGACCACCTGGGCCCGTTAAAGGGGCTTTAGGGCCCGTTTGCTCGAAGCGCCAACCGCGGCTAAAGTTAGCCGCAGTACCTAGGAGAGGGATTTTGAAGTCACGTGACTGTCTCGGTAGGGATGCGGGGAAACATGGCGGGGCCCCGGTGAGTGAGCGCCGCTCGCTTTGGAACTAATATGTCGTTGTAGCTGCTATATCAGGCGCGTTAGTCAGCAACGAATGGTGCAGGAGGCTTTCGCTTTGCCTTACCTCACTTAAATCGCAAAGCATGAGCAATGACCTCGCCGCATTTTTTAGATAGTCTTTCGATTCTGGACATTCCTAAGCCTGAATGAACGCGATAACTGTCGGCATGGCAACGTCTTGGGGAAGCGGATTGCCTTGACTCAATCGGCCGGGTATTGATAGCACACGAAAGCACACAGCGTCCCAATTGGGCGAGGAGATCGAACTATAGGGGAGCTTTATCGAGCTTGTTGTCCCCACAGCCCGGTGTTTACAAACACAAAATAACAAAGAAATTGAACCTCGCCATGCACGGTCTGGACACGAGCGCTTCACTCTTACCAGTGCTTTGGTTGCACGAGGAGCGGCCATTCGAATCGTCACCATCGATATCGCTGATCAAAAACAAACAAGAAAATTCGGTTTGTTGTCCCCACAGCTGAAGCGTGCCGCCAGAGGCGTGACTGTTCGATCTCCTCCCCAATAGACCTTTTGCTAAATTACCCAAGCATCAAGGAGAATGATGGGAATCGATGGACCTAAATTCCCAAGCGCCAGGGAGCATGCTCCGAGCGTAGTACACGCGCTGCACGTGCTGGCGTTAGCAGTAGTAGCTTTTCCGAAGCAAATGTCTAAAACAAATGGCATTTGCACGCGCGCTTGTCAACGCTTTATTTTGGTGTTTTACTTCGAATCTTTCATACGGAGAAGGCGAGCGCGCGTGGCGCGTGTCCATCGATTCCCATCATTCTCCTTGATGCTTGGGTAATTTAGCAAAGGTCTATTGACCAATTTCTAAATTACCCAAGCATCAGGAAAACGCTGGAAGTGTAATTCTACGGTCCGCGCGCGCTGGCCTTCTTAAAAAAATTCGAAGTAAATAATCATAATAGGGCTTTGACGAACGCGCGTGCAACGATAAAATTTGTTTTAGACTTTTTACTTTAGAATAATTACTACTCCAGATGCCAGCACGTGCAGCGCGTGTAACTATACACTCGTAGCATGCACCTCGGTGGTTGGGAAATTCAGCAAAGGGTCTATAGACCATTTTGCTGTCTTACCCAAGCATCAAGGAGAATGCAGGGATTGGTGCAGCCACGCGACACGCGCACGCCTTTCCTGCATAAAAGATTCGAAGTAAATAACCAAAGAAAGCACTGACGAACGCGCGTGCAAGATGCCATTTGTTTTAGGTTTTTGCTTTGGAAAAGTTACTATACTCGCTCAGCCCGGGTCCAGACAGAGGCGATGCTACAAGCGCGAGCTCCGGGCTTCCAGCGTCCCTGCCAAGCACGTGCGCTCGTGCAATGCAAACGCACTCGGCCACACGCTCGCGCTCGTAGCATCGGCTGCGTCTGGACCCAAGTTGAAACGAAGTATACTGGCTGAGGCCAGCACGTGCGGCGCGTGGAACACCAATCCCTGCATTATCCTTGATGCTTGGGTAAGACAGCAATAGGTCTATTGGGACGCTGTCTGTTTTTCTGTGCTATCAATACCCGGCCGACTGAGTCAAGGCAATCCGCTTTCCAAAGACGTTGCCATGCCGACAATTATCGCGTTCATTTAGGCTTAGGAATGTCCAGAATTGAAAGACTATCTAAAAAATGCGGCGAGGTCATCGCTCATGCTTTGCGATTTAAGTGTCAAGTGAGGTAATGCAAATCGAAAGTCTCCTGCACCATTCGTTGCTGACTAACGCGCCCGATATTGCAGCTACAACGACATATTAGTTCCAAAGCGAGCGGCGCTCACTCACCGGGGCAACGCCATGTTTCCCCGCATCCCTACCGAGCGAGTCACGTGGTTTCAAAATCCCTCTCCTAGGTACTGCGGCTAACTTTAGCCGCGGTTAGCGCTTCGAGCAAACGGGCCCTGGGAGTCTTTCAACATGTAACTGAAATGCCAATGACATGACAAATTTTGCAATGCTTCGATTAAATTATACGTATATATGTACCCGCTATAAGTAAGTAAGAACCAAAGTGCACATATTAAAATTTATTTGAAAATGACCAGCTTAGTAGTAAATAGCTCAGCATTAGGTTCACTAGTGATAAAATAAATGAAAGCAGTCTCCAACGGATGAAACACGGAACTATACTGCTGTGCAATGCAAAATTGTCGCGCGAGCGGGGATGGCTGTTCGATCGAAACCATGCCACTCCGCTCCGTCGCACACTGGTTCCCAAAATTGTATACAAAATGTAACTGTCCAACATACGACAAGAAACAGCCCAGCGGCACGCGCTTGTCAGGCCGGCAGACGAGGTACAGTACAAGCTAAACACACGGAAAAGAAAATAACCCGTGAGCACATCGATGCAAGACATCGCGAGCCAGGGTCAAAAAGTTCTTGGAGCGCTTTGTGCAATGACTGAACTCGACACAAACAAGCGTGCTGTGCGGGTTCAGCGTGCAGGCATTGCCTTCTTCGCTTTAGCTCACTTCTCTTCGCCAACTTTCTTTCGCGGGAGATTTTTCACGTAACAGGTTTTTCTCCAAAGAAAGCGTACCGAGAGAAACCTAGGTAATCAATACTTTGACACAGCAGTCTTTGAGATAGAGAAATTTTTGTAGTAGCGTATTAAACAAGAACAGGAATGTTGATGAACATGCGGCGGTCCTTACGTTTCGTTTCTGAAAGCGCCATATCTGCAGCGACGTAGGGACGGCAACCCTCGACGTCGCGCGACCACGGTGACTGGAGGGCAGGGACCAAATATGAGTAAAGCTATACGCACTCCGTAGTGCACTTCAGACGGAAATGGCTATACGCACTCCGCTCAACTCGTGTAAAACGAATGGTCACAACGAGTTTTTAAGCGATGGCATAAAGGGGTACTCCGGCGATTTCTTCATGGTCCCCGATTTGCTTGAAATTTTGCTAAACTCGCCAAACAACATCGCTAAAATAGTATCCCAAATATTAGGTTAAAATAACTTTTTTCACGAAGTTATTGAATTTACAATTTTGGTCCTCACCCTGTTTTCAAACTGAAAGTCTCTACTGGCAACAACGAAAAAGTGACGTCAGTGGAAGGCAGGGGTTCACTCTTTGGACTGTAGACTTTGTTCCCAATTGATTACATACAGTTTGATGGTGTCAAATGAAGGCTTTGGAAGCTCGCTCCAGTACCCGCGCTCCAGCACGGAACAAATGATTGGCATACTCTATTTTTAGACTGCTTGCTCGACTGGCAAGCCTGCCCGCCACTGACGTCACAGCGCCGAAAAGTGCGGGTATGTTTGAATGTTGGTTTTTGCATTATTTTCATTTGCAGATTTCGCAATAACTATTATGAATTTCGCGATACTAAATAGCATACCGGAAGGGTAAGAGCCGGGGGAGTCAGAAAGTATAGTTAGTTGAGGTACTCAAAATGCCGGAGACCCCTATATAATACGCAGTGGACGCGGGTTCGATCCGCGGTGGGCTATACTTTTTCTTTTTCTCGAACATTTTGTTTTGTCGAGGCATTTGGCGATATCTACAACATTTCTTTTTGGGGTTGAACACTAAAAAAAACCGAATGTTGTCGACGAAACTTCGCAGAACTAAATGGTATGGGACTCCCCTTTCCGATGGTGTGATAGGGGACAGCGGGGCTAGGGGTTGCCGGCTGTACTGGTTAAGTTTTGTAATTAGCAGCCGCACACTGTCGCCGCGGAGCGGCGTGGACGCAGGCAGGGGTCTGGCTCATAGGCGTGCGCACGGGGGGGGGGGGGGGGGAGGGCAGGGCGGTGGGGGGGCGGCCGCCCCCTCTAATCATCTAGGGGGGGGGGCGTAAAGTTGGCCCGACTCGAGGCGCGACTGCGCCGGCGGTATGGTTTCTTTTTCGACGGCATAAAACACCGACCGGGGGGGGAGGCGCTGTGAAAGCCTCGTCCCCTGTGAAAAGTCCTGCGCACGCCTATGGTCTGGCTTAACACGCTTCCCAGAGATACACGCGCCGTTCGAAAAGGGTGTCCCGAGCGGCATGAGCTCTCCGCGGAGTGCGTACAGCCATTTCCGTCCGAAGTGCGCCAAAAATAATTTTCCCACGCCCGTTGCTTTCAGGAGCGAGTGCTTCAGCTCACAAAGTAACTCCCGCCGCGCAAAAACGTGTGATTTCGTTTCATAGCACGACGGCATGGCTGCCCAGCACGTTAGCGTCGGACGCCGCACACGCCAGCACGCCCGCGTCCATCGCAATTTAAAGAAAAAAACAAAAAACGCGAGACAACGAGGGCGCGCAGCGAGACATGGCGCAGGGATCCCATCGCTGAAATGCAATTTGGAGCAATAGACCATTTGCTATCTTACCCAAGCATCAAGGAGAATGCGGGATTGGTGTTCCACGCGCCACACGCGCACGCCTTTCCTGTATAAAAGATTGCAGTAAATAACCAAGAAAGCATTGACGAACGCGTGCAAGATGCCATTTGTTTTAGGTGTTTGCTTTAGAAAAATTACTGCTGAGGCCAGCACGTGCGGCGCGTGGAACACCAGTCCCTGCATTCTCCTTGATGCTTGGGTAAGACGGCAAATGGTCTATTTATGGAGCACCAAAATATGCATTCTGGAGCAGTTTGGAGCACCAAAATATGCATTCTGGAGCAGTTTGGAGCACCAAAATATGCATTCTGGAGCAGTTTGGAGCACCAAAATATGCATTCTGGAGCAGTTTGGAGCACCAAAATATGCATTCTGGAGCAGTTTGGAGCACCAAAATATGCATTCTGGAGCAGTTTGGAGCACCAAAATATGCATTCTGGAGCAGTTTGGAGCACCAAAATATGCATTCTGGAGCAGTTTTGGAGCACCAAAATATGCATTCTGGAGCAGTTTGGAGCACCAAAATATGCATTCTGGAGCAGTTTGGAGCACCAAAATATGCATTCTGGAGCAGTTTTGGAGCACCAAAATATGCATTCTGGAGCAGTTTGGAGCACCAAAATATGCATTCTGGAGCAGTTTGGAGCACCAAAATATGCATTCTGGAGCAGTTTGGAGCACCAAAATATGCATTCTGGAGCAGTTTGGAGCACCAAAATATGCATTCTGGAGCAGTTTGGAGCACCAAAATATGCATTCTGGAGCAGTTTGGAGCACCAAAATATGCATTCTGGAGCAGTTTGGAGCACCAAAATATGCATTCTGGAGCAGTTTGGAGCACCAAAATATGCATTCTGGAGCAGTTTGGAGCACCAAAATATGCATTCTGGAGCAGTTTTGGAGCACCAAAATATGCATTCTGGAGCAGTTTGGAGCACCAAAATATGCATTCTGGAGCAGTTTGGAGCACCAAAATATGCATTCTGGAGCAGTTTTGGAGCACCAAAATATGCATTCTGGAGCAGTTTGGAGCACCAAAATATGCATTCTGGAGCAGTTTGGAGCACCAAAATATGCATTCTGGAGCAGTTTGGAGCACCAAAATATGCATTCTGGAGCAGTTTGGAGCACCAAAATATGCATTCTGGAGCAGTTTGGAGCACCAAAATATGCATTCTGGAGCAGTTTGGAGCACCAAAATATGCATTCTGGAGCAGTTTGGAGCACCAAAATATGCATTCTGAAGCAGTTTGGAGCACCAAAATATGCATTCTGGAGCAGTTTTGGAGCACCAAAATATGCATTCTGGAGCAGTTTGGAGCACCAAAATATGCATTCTGGAGCAAGTTTGGAGCACCAAAATATGCATTCTGGAGCAGTTTGGAGCACCAAAATATGCATTCTGGAGCAGTTTGGAGCACCAAAATATGCATTCTGGAGCAGTTTGGAGCACCAAAATATGCATTCTGAAGCAGTTTGGAGCACCAAAATATGCATTCTGGAGCAGTTTGGAGCACCAAAATATGCATTCTGAAGCAGTTTGGAGCACCAAAATATGCATTCTGGAGCAGTTTGGAGCACCAAAATATGCATTCTGGAGCAGTTTGGAGCAACAAAATATGCATTCTGGAGCAGTTTGGAGCACCAAAATATGCATTCTGAAGCAGTTTGGAGCACCAAAATATGCATTCTGGAGCAGTTTGGAGCACCAAAATATGCATTCTGAAGCAGTTTGGAGCACCAAAATATGCATTCTGGAGCAGTTTGGAGCACCAAAATATGCATTCTGGAGCAGTTTGGAGCAACAAAATATGCATTCTGGAGCAGTTTGGAGCACCAAAATTTGCATTCTGAAGCAGTTTGGAGCACCAAAATATGCATTCTGGAGCAGTTTGGAGCACCAAAATATGCATTCTGGAGCAGTTTGGAGCACCAAAATATGCATTCTGGAGCAGTTTGGAGCACCAAAATTTGCATTCTGAAGCAGTTTGGAGCACCAAAATATGCATTCTGGAGCAGTTTGGAGCACCAAAATTTGCATTCTGAAGCAGTTTGGAGCAACAAAATATGCATTCTGGAGCAGTTTGGAGCACCGAAATTTGCATTCTGAAGCAGTTTGGAGCAACAAAATATGCATTCTGGAGCAGTTTGGAGCACCAAAATTTGCATTCTGAAGCAGTTTGGAGCAACAAAATATGCATTCTGGAGCAGTTTGGAGCACCAAAATTTGCATTCTGAAGCAGTTTGGAGCAACAAAATATGCATTCTGGAGCAGTTTGGAGCACCAAAATTTGCATTCTGAAGCAGTTTGGAGCAACAAAATATGCATTCTGGAGCAGTTTGGAGCACCGAAATTTGCATTCTGAAGCAGTTTGGAGCAACAAAATATGCATTCTGGAGCAGTTTGGAGCACCAAAATTTGCATTCTGAAGCAGTTTGGAGCACCAAAATATGCATTCTGGAGCAGTTTGGAGCACCAAAATTTGCATTCTGAAGCAGTTTGGAGCAACAAAATATGCATTCTGGAGCAGTTTGGAGCACCAAAATTTGCATTCTGAAGCAGTTTGGAGCAACAAAATATGCATTCTGGAGCAGTTTGGAGCACCAAAATTTGCATTCTGAAGCAGTTTGGAGCAACAAAATATGCATTCTGGAGCAGTTTGGAGCACCAAAATTTGCATTCTGAAGCAGTTTGGAGCAACAAAATATGCATTCTGGAGCAGTTTGGAGCACCGAAATTTGCATTCTGAAGCAGTTTGGAGCAACAAAATATGCATTCTGGAGCAGTTTGGAGCACCGAAATTTGCATTCTGAAGCAGTTTGGAGCAACAAAATATGCATTCTGGAGCAGTTTGGAGCACCAAAATTTGCATTCTGAAGCAGTTTGGAGCAACAAAATATGCATTCTGGAGCAGTTTGGAGCACCGAAATTTGCATTCTGAAGCAGTTTGGAGCAACAAAATATGCATTCTGGAGCAGTTTGGAGCACCGAAATTTGCATTCTGAAGCAGTTTGGAGCAACAAAATATGCATTCTGGAGCAGTTTGGAGCACCGAAATTTGCATTCTGAAGCAGTTTGGAGCAACAAAATATGCATTCTGGAGCAGTTTGGAGCACCGAAATTTGCATTCTGAAGCAGTTTGGAGCAACAAAATATGCATTCTGGAGCAGTTTGGAGCACCGAAATTTGCATTCTGAAGCAGTTTGGAGCAACAAAATATGCATTCTGGAGCAGTTTGGAGCACCGAAATTTGCATTCTGAAGCAGTTTGGAGCAACAAAATATGCATTCTGGAGCAGTTTGGAGCACCAAAATTTGCATTCTGAAGCAGTTTGGAGCAACAAAATATGCATTCTGGAGCAGTTTGGAGCACCGAAATTTGCATTCTGAAGCAGTTTGGAGCAACAAAATATGCATTCTGGAGCAGTTTGGAGCACCGAAATTTGCATTCTGAAGCAGTTTGGAGCAACAAAATATGCATTCTGGAGCAGTTTGGAGCACCGAAATTTGCATTCTGAAGCAGTTTGGAGCAACAAAATATGCATTCTGGAGCAGTTTGGAGCACCAAAATTTGCATTCTGAAGCAGTTTGGAGCAACAAAATATGCATTCTGGAGCAGTTTGGAGCACCAAAATTTGCATTCTGAAGCAGTTTGGAGCACCAAAATATGCATTCTGGAGCAGTTTGGAGCACCAAAATATTGCATTCTGGAAGCAGTTTGGAGCAACAAAATATGCATTCTGGAGCAGTTTGGAGCACCAAAATTTGCATTCTGAAGCAGTTTGGAGCACGCAAAATATGCATTCTGGAGCAGTTTGGAGCAC
>JAZHYW010024981.1:0-14577 GCA_037355805.1 Ixodes ricinus | reverse complement strand
ACTTTACGTTTCGTTACGTATTGCTCAGCGAAGGCGTAGGACTTAGTTCGCTGCTTCGACGAGGTTGTAACCAGCGTGCACAGGCCTCCGAGAGTTTTGTCAGACAGTTGCGGTAGGTTGATTGAACTGTTCGTCCACATAATATGTTCAGAAGGCGGAAAACAGTTGCTGCGTCATCGCATGTTGCCCGTACGGCTGTTTCCGATGCCTCCACCGTGCTTCGGTACCGACAACGCTTGCCAACATCAAAATGGCGACGCTCTCAGTGTTGTCAGACCACAAAGCAATTTTGCATAAGGTCTACTGGGACAGACGCGCTAGGCTTGCAATGCTAACTATCACGAGCGCCAGCCTCTGCCAGCGCTCGTGGCTTGGGAGCCAGGGAAAAAAGAAAAGGAAGTTGTTGACTCTAGCCAAAGCTCTGGTCTGGACGCCTGCATTATTCCTCCGGCGTTCATAGAACACCGCCGACAATCTTATCATTAACGTTCAATAACACCATCTCGGTTGATTTGTTCTTTTGAAACCCATATTGCTCATGTACGATCAAAGTATTTGCTGTAAAGAAGTTCGTGAGTCTCACGTTTATAAGCCCCTTTAATATTCTCGAGAACAATGGCAAAACCTATATTGGTTGATAATTATTTAGATTATTTGGTGACCCCGCTTTATGCAACACGCAGACACTAAGCAGTTTTAATTCTCCCTGGAAACATAGATGTGCTTAATACGGCGTTAAAATGCGAGCAGGAGGCGCTGAAATGAAATGAGACATCGCCTTAATTGGTTCATTTTTATGTCATCGCTCAGCTGCGGTGCTGTTAGTCAAGGTATGAATCATAGTAAATATCTCTGGCTCTTATGTAGGGGACAAGAAAATTGAGGTTGATACATCAGAATGAAAAAACAGCGCAAACAAAACGACGGACCAGTAGAAGTATACACACAGACAAGACGCTGTCTGTGTGTATACTCTTCTACTGGTCCGTCGTTTTGTTTGCGCTGTTTCATTCCGATAGATCACCAACTCGCCCAGAATTTCTACGCCTCTACTGAGGTTGATACCTTTTTGGTGACGTAAGCTTCCGCTCTATCGTGGTTCATCGAGAACGGTGATGGAAGCGCCGGAGGCCACAAAATGGGAATTAAACTTGTTTGCTAATGACTCACCGGAGACCAAGATATCGTCACTTGTTAATTCGTCCGGAAATCTTTTTACTGACTTTGATGTAAGGCTTGCTACTGTATCCAAAATCTTCTTGAAGTCGCCTTGTATGCTAAAAAAAAAAAAACTTATGATTGTAATATTTCATTCGTGCTTTCTTAATGTCAGAGTTAACTTTATTTGTCACTTTTTTATACTCCGCCAGAACACATTTTTTCTCTGCTCTTAATAGAATCCTTCGTATAACTTGTTTCGCTCATTAATCCGCTTATAGAGAGCTTGCGTTTCCCAGGCTGCCTTGCCTTTTGTGCTTTTTAATGAGAAAAATAATACATTGTTCAGGATCCATACCCAGATGCTAGTAACCGGATCCTTTAAAATAAGATATATTGCGAAATGACAATCCATTGCATGCATGGGTAAACAAAAAAGTTTTAACTTATATGACCACTTAGTACAATCAATGAGCACCCCAGAAACATAAAAGTACACTAAACATTCTCAGTGAAAGCACACTCTTTCTAAAGTTATGCTCAAATACATATAATTAAACATTAGGTATTTAAACAGAGCTAGTAATAATAAGCTAGAAATTAGGATTGCAAATTCTTATGAACGTGAAGCACTAACGACGAATTCATCCCATAATTAAGCACAATCTATCAACCATATAGTCACACTTCCATTGGTAGAGATAGTTGAGGCATGACAAAATGGCTTAAGTGCTCTACATTTATTAGAAGAATATAGAGTAGAACAATGTAGAGAAATTTCTGCACTGGAGATGATGAGTGGTAACAATCGAGCAGCTTCCGTAAAAACATTTCTTATGCGTGACCTGGTTTTGTTAATAATATACATCATGCCAGTTTATGTCAGACTACAAGTAGGAAAAATGAATTAACCCTGTCGCCTTTAATGCGTCTATACAATGCTTCGGTTTTTTAAACACTTCCTAGCTATTGAACATAGTAACACTAAATATAGGCAGATGATCACTTAAATCACAATAAAACACCAGAGATTACATTGTTCACTTGTAAACTAATAACACATAAATTAATCAATCAACGTTTGTGTTTCCTGTGTAATTCTCGTTGGTACATCAATCAAGTTTTTACAGTTGTAGGGTCCATTGACGTCTAGAATTTGTCGACTCGCTGGTCTAAAACATAGATCAATATTTATATCTCCAATGACAACCATGTGCAAGTTTAGAAATGAAATGATTTGAAACAGATAATCAATATAGACCAAGAAGTCATTAAGTGAACCAGAAGGCGGACGATAAACGAGAGCTATGATAGTTTCTCAGCATCAGTGGCGTAGGCGGAAGGGGAGTTTGGGGGTCGAACCCCCCCCCCCCCGAAATGCCAAAGCTATCCCCCTCCCCCCCACCGGGGCCGCTCGCTCCCCTGCTCACGCAGTCGGGTTTGCAAGAGAGCACGGATCAACGGGAAAGCGCGGACTATCTCCAACTTACCTGCTTTCGGGAAAAAATGTTTGTAGGGTGGAAAGTGCTCAAATTAATGCAGTATGCAATATTGCTTCATTCATGTTTTTTCGATGGGATGCGGAACTTGATCACGCATTTAGAAAAGGCCATGCCATTCATGAACTTATTGATCGATGTAATAATACTATGAAAACACTCGAACTCGTCAGAAGCTAATGCTATGCAAGTAAATGAAAGAAAGAACAAAGGCGGTTATATTCGACCCAAAACAAGCCCGTTCCTACACATCCAGAAATCTTCCTCAATTCACGTCGTATAGAGGAGGTAGATAATTTCAAGTGTCTCGGTGTCATATTTTCCGCTGACATGCTTTGGGACGCTCATGTAAACTACTTACTAACAAAAATAGCGCAAATTACTGGCATAATTGGATGCATTCGATACCTCCTTCCTGCACAAGTTAAGTTGCTTCTTTATAATTCACTTTTTACTCACGCATAGGCTATTGTCAACTAGTATGGGGGACAACTACATCTTCAAACCTACAGCGTATTCATTCATTACAAAAGAAATATGTTCGCCACATCTATAACGCCCCTTATGGAACACCAAGTTTCATTTTCTTTCGCCGTTCTCGCGTTGTCAGGGCACACAACCCATACAGATATCGTTTGAGTGCTCGCTATAAATAAGAAACGCAGAGAAATATAAGTAATATATCGCAATCGTTTCCCAACTGCAAATAAAAACCTCTAGTTACTCTACAAGACACAAAGAGAGCTGGGCAGTCCCTACAACTCGACTAAACTCCGGAAAAGAATGTCTCGGTTATCTTTTACCTTCCCTTTTAAACAACTATCACCACGTTCATTTTGATCTGTACACTTGCAGATATAGTGAACTTCGCGCAATGTACGAAGCATAAAAACACACACATTTATATGTCTATGTGTACGTGTGTGTATATGCGTATGTATATGTCCGTCTATGTATATATATATATATATATATATATATATATATATACTGGGAAGAAAAAACCTTCGGTGAAAACAGCAACAACGGACGATTTATTCTTCGACGTTTCGGCCGGAGTCCGGCTTTCTGACGATGGCCGGACTCCGGCCTTCATCTAGATATATATATATATATATATATATATATATATATATATATATATATATATATATATATATATATATGTGATGAAGTATCTTAAAATATTTTGAATAGTTTTCCCTTTCTTGTGTACAACTTCCCGACCTCTTTTATAGGCAAGTGTTACTCTTGTTTCATGTATTGCTGATAGTTGTCTGTTGTTCATTGTTATGATGAAAGTACCTTGTATTATTATATAATTTATTGTGTTCCTTTTAAATGTCTTTCTCGCCACTGTATGTACCTGAGGGGGGCTGAGGACCAGTCAAGCTGCTTGGACAGCTTTTTTCTCAGCCCCCACCATGCTTATACATGGTAAATAAAGCTATTATTATTATTATTATTATTATTATTATTTGTGGGGTGAAGGATGGCAATTTCAAGGCAAAGTATAACAAACTATTTTTACTGAATTACACAGTTCAATCAAACCAAAGTGAACATAATAAATCGAACACATGTTGATAATATAAAACAGTGTCAGTGATGCAAGGAATATTAAATGAATTGTAAAAACAATTGCACTCGTAAGCAACGGGTGCTGATCAGAATTACGTGCTTTCGAGTAGAAATTACCGCGAATAAAAACGTACAGCCTCTCCACTCTCGTGAAGAAGGAAGACTAGCGGAGCTGTACTCGATACACTGTGTGCTTCTTCTTCGCCGTCCTCTGCTTTTCGCGCTGTTTCCTATGATGAATTCCCACCAACGCGCCCAACTATCCACTTCTTCTATTATAGCTGGAGGACGTTGCCGCCATCTACGAGCGACGGCGGAAACCATACTGGTTGAGTGCTTGCCGCCGTCGCTTATAGATGGCGGTAGCTCTTTAGGTAGGTTTGTGTCGACATACACGGACACGATTCTGGGGAACCTAGCACCTTAACAGCTCAGCTGTAAAAGATAACTGTGACTAGTTATTTCAGAAAGCAATTTACAGGCTCTCTTTATCATCTCATTTATAAGCGCCTACACATTAAGATGCAGCCGCCTGCGTTCACGGCAAAAAATATCCAGGACGTTCTCCGCTTGAACTTCAATGTCGCGGTGAACATTCAAAAGCGCAAGACCGAGCAGTCGCTCATTCGAATTGGACGCTCTCAGGCATGCTTTCAACCGTCGTAGTGAAGAGAACGAGCGCTCAGCTTCCGCCGTTGTTTCGGGCAGAATCGCTAGGATCTTGAGGAGACGATGGACGTTCTGAAATAGGGCCTCCGGACAGAGGGCGACCGCCTGTAGCGCAGACCAGGCGGGCATTGGACGCCTAAAATTTCCCTATTTTTGGCGAAGTCTCCCTCACTTTGTGAAATTTTCCTCCATCGAGTCGCTCACGGATGCGATGACGGTCCGTCTTGCTTTCTGCTTTGCATGTCGAGGTGGCATCCGATGCAATTCCTTATTAGATTAATCTCTTCGTTGCACGGAACATCAGAAACTCCGAAGAGACAAGCCTTCCTATTCTCATTACGCATAGGCGCATGGGTAGTCAAGTTCATTTCCACGTTCGGCGTGTGGTTTGCGTGTTTGTGTGTGGTGTGTCATGTCATTTCTCCGAATGACGGAACGACGAGTTCGGACTGATGACTTCTCATGACCCCGAGGATATGCTGCTGCTGTCTTTGGACTACGCTGCAAGATAAAGCGGCCTAGCAAAGATAATACTTTCTTTCCTTCGGCATCTGGTTCTGTAGCACGAATTTGTTAAACCTTTAATAGATAATAGATTTTGATTTTTGCTCTAATTTTACAGCGTCGAGATTTTTTTTTGCTGCTTTATTTTTTGTGACAGTATAGCTATCTTTGTGTTTTGTCTGGCCTTCACGCGTTGGTAATGCAGTGGTACCTCAAAAAGCGGGGGAGTTGTGTGCTGTGAGGAAGCTTTTAAAGTTGGTGGGCCGCAACTACGACGACAGTAGAACAGTGAGCCACCACGCGCGAGTTCCTGTAAATAAAGCCTGCTCAGTTTTGAAAAATGACAATGCAGCTTTACCCGTTTGATCTTAAAGGGCCCCTGAAAAGAAAAAAAAATGTTTTTTTATAAAACAGTTTGGTTGGGATACGCGTGTCAAAAAAAAAATTAAATTTGTTATTTATTTATATTTTTTAGAGCAATATTGACGGCGCGAGACGCGATTTAGTCGGTAGTCACCTCCTTTCCACTTGTTTTCTCTCTCGGCATTTCGGGAGCGTGGAGGAGAGGTGAATCGGCTTCACCTTCACCTTGAGGTGGAAAAAGCGAAAGACCATCTCGTTGAGGTCGAAAGAGCGAATGACCATTCCGTGACGTCATGGACTTTGCGCGCAGAATTACAAATAAATCTCTCGCCGTGAATATGGCTCCTAAAATTACTTTTCTTGTAAATTTTATTTTTTGACACGCGTGTCCCAACCAGACTGTTTAAAAAACATTTTTTTTTTTCTTTTCAGGAGCCCTTTAACAGCGCCTCCCTAATCGTCCGTACCGCCGAGCTCGCCCTGCGTCATTGGGGGGGGGGGGGGGGATGCCGTTGAACCCCTCTCGAAAAAAAATCCTGGCTACGCCACTGCTCCAGCATCTTACAGCAAGAGGCTGGCAATGATTGTTTATTAGTGATAATTCAGGCATAACGTCAAAGGCAACATTGTCTAGTAAATAAAGTGCAAATCCTCCCCTTCGTTTTCCCCTCTTGATATATTTGTAACCATCAAAATTGACTACGTCATTTTTGGAAACATGGCAAGGAGCCACGGAACCCAAATATACATCAATTTCATCGCTTTTGTTTCTGATGCTTCTTGCATTTAAATGAAATAAATATAGATTGCCCTTATAGTTAGGGCCTGATAATCCTGCAGAAGGCCAACAAACGAAGTTGTATCCTAGTACCATTTCGTTTCCGGCGAGTTTGCCATAAAGGTAATGAAATATTAAGGCAATGTCTTACTTCATGCGAAACCACTCATCGTATTTTGTCAAGGTAAATTTTACTGTCACTTTTGATAACTCGGTCACCCTGTTTATTGCGCACATATTTTCCCGTCTTTTTCCCATGCGAACTTATAATCATTTTCTTTGCTCGAACCTAAAGGACAAAAAGAAATGTATACACATTTTTACTGACGCCAAGTTGTCAACCACTATAGTTGTTTTAGGTTAAGAATAGCAGGATAAAGCTCTTCCCACAAAGCCCTCCACTTTTTATACTTCAGCAGAGTGAACGCTGGAGAGGAGGTCAGTGGAAAGAGGAATTCCACCAATCATGACAAGCAGAGAGCTTTGGGGGAGGGGCTTTTGCTGCTATTTGGAATCTTCACCAGTCAATAGCAAATATTAATAAATGTAATATGTGTGCTATTTCATCTAAATCTTTATTTGATCATGCTATGGCGCAGTGATCTCAAAGAAAGTGACGCGAAGTTTTGCTATCGCATTTCGATGCCGTGACGTCCACCTAAGACGAATATTGATTAAACCAATGAATGACGTTGTAGGCGTCTAGCTGCAGCATTTATTTCAGTGAATTAGCTGTCAGCAAGATATACCTTTCATGCTGACAATTTTACTGAAATAAATTCTTCAGCGCTTAGGTTGTCAGGAGTTTTTATCAAACTTGTTAACCGTCTATATAAAATTTTTATATTAACTGGCAAGAATAAAAAAAAAATATTTTTTTTTGACACTGAAAGCGTTTTTGGGCAAATTTAATATTCTGTTCCGACATCTATACGGCTTTGGTAAGTGAAGAAGCGCAAACACCTGTTTGAAGATTTTTTTTAGATCTGCTCAACAAGATGTGCGAAAATAATATTTTCACTTGTTCTATTTTTTGTGTCGCATAGGGCTCTTTTGAGCAAGCTCTTCAATCTATGTTTAGGGGGCTCTTCTTACACTCTACTTGAAAGCCTTTTGGCTAATCGCACGCAATTGAGGTGATATGAGTAGCTGGCAGTGCAAAATTTTCTTTGAGAGCTGGTGTTCAGTAGGGTTAACCACATCGGTTTCTATGCCGAATCGTCCGTGCCAGCCCATCAGCACCATCTGATGCAGTGTACCCGGCACCCGTTCGGGTGAGCCTCAGAGCTATTTCTTTATCGTTCCTTTTTTCTTATTATAAACTACTCCCTGTATCTGCAACAACGCCGTTTTAAAAGCATCCCACTATATCATCAGACGAGACTTGTGTTGTGTGCTTTGAATTTCTACCAAACAACGGTCGCTTGATGAAATGGGACGAATGTGCGCGATTGTTTTATCTGGTATAAAAATGTTTTGGTATTTCTAAAAGCACCTGTAAAAGCACGAGTGGCTCCGAACTTGAGAAATGGTGTTGCCTCGAACCTCGAGGAGGACTCGCGAACTCAAACTCGCGAGTTTGACCTCGCAAGGAGAGCACCAGTTGTTTTTTTTAATCAGAACTAGCTACAATAAAGCAAAAAGCTACACCTCATACTCTCCTGGAAAGACACCGTCGATTCCCTTTATGAATTACATCCCAAAAGTCGACGCTCTGTTTTAAATGAAACAAGTGGTCGACACTATGCGAGACAATTTGTCTGCGATTCAAGACTTCGTGATTGTTTTCTCCGCACAATACGATCCGCTCGTAAAAACAGCTAGATCCCAAGACCACATCATAAAGACGCTTGCAATTAAAATTGAGCGCCCTGCGATCTTCTACAGTGGAAAAGGCGCTCGAAATCCGTCAGTTGTAATCAAACCCAAATGGCAAAGCAAGTTAGTCGTCTTTCCAACATGGAAGCAAGTTAGTCCTTTCCAAAACTTGCTACAGCTCATGCACCTTCAACAATTTTTTCGCAACATTTTCAGGCCAAGCCTGACAATATGTCACATCAGCTCCTCCCCTCTCTAACTCAAACATGGCGTCTGCACTTCTTCCACAAATGACACTTTCCGACATTGAGAACATAACCTTTAGGCTGAAGCTGAACAAGTCCCTAGGATACGATGGGATGCGCCACAGCAATCTTCGTATAAATTTCAACCAGATAAAATACACTTTTCTTGCTAAATTCAACAAAATAATTTAAACTAGTTCAAGTCCCGTTGAATTGAAAACCGCCATTGTTAAAGCTCTTTTCAAAAGAGGAAAACCAAACCAAATGGCAAACTATAAACCGATCTCTATTCTGCCATGTGTGGTTAAAATATTAGAACAAATATTTTCATAATGATTGTTTCCTTTCTAGATAAATACAATGGCATATCTTCCACCCAGTACAGGATTTATTCCGAGGCGTGGCACACAACAGCTTTTCCAAGCTCTCTCAGACAATGTAAATTTATGTTTTGAGTCTAACCTGTCCATTTGTGCATGTTCTCTCGACGTTTCCAAGACGTTCGACACCGTAAATCATTTAATTTTAACACAAGAACTTTCTGCTGCTGGTTTCCGAGGGCCTTTCTTGGCCTTGTTAAAACTTTCTACAAGATCGAACAGAAATGGTTTCAATAGAAGTTATATGTCGCAACAAGATTTCCCTAAAATCAGGCGCGCCACAGGGTTTCATTCTTTCACCTTTGATCTTTAAGATATACGGCAACGACATATGTGTACCTCAAACCCAAATTGTACCATCTATCAGTATGCAGATGATACTTTTCTGCTAACGAGTTACCTTTCTTTTTTCATAGCGATAAAAATGCTACAGAAATGCTCTCTCGAATTAATGGTCTCGGTTACCAAAGAATCTAATTGATATAAATGTCTCAATAACAAAACTAGTTTGTTTCCACAATCCACTTAAGACTATCGTTTTAGACACATTCCTCTTCTGTTCCACACATCACAATGCATCGCATGCTACTGTGACCCAATTCCTTACTCAAACGCTGTAAAATACTTAAGCATTATTTTTAGCTCAGACCTTTCATGAAACTCAAACTTCACAAACACTATGTTCCAGATTTAAGGAGTGTTTCCTGCGTACTATACTGCATTAAGCCCCTCCTGCCATTTGGTACCAAAAGCTCATAGCTAACTCGTTAACTTATAACATACTCCGCTATGGCATAAGCCATAAGGTTTTTGGCAACTGCTCCGTATTATCCAAGATAGGCGCCGAAAAAATGAGGACGAGGAGAGACGTAAACACTGGCGCCTATAACAATCATGAAACAAATGGCCCAAATTGCCATGTTAATGCTCCGTATTAAATCACAAGAGACTGAACAGTATCTTAAAAGGAAGCCTGTGTCATGTTCTTCACATACACACGACATCTTGTCCCGATATTTCAAAAACCCATTTCATGCCCAATTTCAGTTTCTTTTTTTTTAAACGATCGTACTCACTTACTACTGGAATGACAAATTTCAAACACCCCATCCAACATCACGCCAACTGCGATTAGTAACTGGGGTACTTTTCCCGCGTGTTATTCACGTTACGGCAAGCACATGTGATGTCACAATGATCCCACAGATATTTAACTCGCTACCACCCAACGTTGAAGACCTCACTTCGAAAAAGAAACCACGGAAAGCTCTACGTCATCACACGTGCTTAAACGGAATCCCTTAAACGGCATTATTTTTTCCTTGGTTGGTTGCGGTATTTTGTCGGCTTTAAAATACCACGCAACCCTCCTCTTTTATTTTGCCAATTATTTTTATTGATTATATTTATGGTACAAATTGTGTCTTTGTTTGCTCTTAGTTCTTTTTTTTACTTTGTAAAGTCACTGTGACTTGAAATGACTGAAGACTGCTAGATATGTAGATACAAGACTTGAGTTAATTGATTATAATGATTGGTGCTGCAGAATGCGTACTATTTGTATTTACAATGTTTTACATTTTGCTGTCGCGTGACTAGCCTCTCAAACATTGCGAACTTTTTTAAAGACTGTGACAAAGCTGACGTTTTGTTTTTCTTCTTAATACTCTTACTGCCACTGCAGCTCTAGCTTTATTTATTTTTCTAATACTTCATTTGAGACTACTTAAACTTAGGTTCTGACCCACAAGCCCTTGGTGGCTTTGACGGACCTGTATTATATTTCGACTATTCTCAAACCCCAGAAATAAAGTAATACAATTACAACTCCTCCTCCTCCTCCTCCACTTGCAAAAAAAAAAAAACCACGAGCTTACAACAACCAACCATGTTGGAATCAAAAGCAAGTCCACCTAGAGGTTAATATGGCCATGCGAAAACTCTGATAACACCACCTGCGATATTGGAAAACTTCGCGACTGTTCTCGGCCTACTTGACTTTGGTGATAATAATAATAATAATGATAATAATAATAATAATAATAATAATAATAATAATAATAATAATAATAATAATAATAATAATAATAATAATAATAATAATAATAATAATAATAATAATAATAATAATAATAATATCTTTATTCAACCCTGGAGGTTGCGCACCACAGAAAGGCCATTGGCCCATACCTGAGGCCTGTGGTGCCGCACTACTACATATTGTGAAAAAGAAACAAATAAATAAATAAATATGACAATGAAGCATGCAAGGTTTTTTTTTTTTCCATGGAAGATCACTGCCGAAGGAAGTCCGATGCCTCCTTGCACCAGGCTTTAAGGTCCTCCTTCTCCTGGGGTGGACAGTCGGTCAGCGTCTTTGGCAGCGAGCGCCAGAGGGTTACACACTTCACCAAGACAGAGTTCTGGTGACGCACAGTGCGACCGAACAGTGGCTGTAGCCCACCAGATCTAGTAAAGCGCAAGCTTTTAACCAGCGGGAGCTCCTGATCTCTTGGGAGGAGGCTGTCAGCAAGGAGCCGGAGTGACGCAACCTGCCGGCGAAGTGCTAGGGGTTCCACCCCACCATCCTCAGAAGTTCTTGCGTGGACAGGTCACGGTAATGTGGCAGTCCAGGGGAAGCCTGGCACCGCAAGACTGTGTAGGCGGCACGCCGCTGCACACTCTCGAGGGACGCTTTCAGTGAATTCTGGTAAGGGTCCCAAACTGAGGCACAGTACTCGAGTTGTGGGAGCACTAGAGCAGTGTACAGGTCCCGCAATGCACTGGGGCCAGCTCCTCGGGTGACTCGACGCACAAATCCGAGCATCCGGCGGGCTTTTGAGGTCACCTCCCCAATGTGCGGCGAAAAGGTTAATTTTGAATCTACTGTCACACCAAGAAGTCTTGCACGGTTAGTGGCGGGGAGTTCCTCTCCGTTCAGCTGGAAACTGTGCTGTCTGGTGTTATGGCTTCTTGATGTGGTAATGAGGGTTGATGAGCATTTGTTAATGTTCAGGGGGAGCTTGTTTGCCACAGACCAATCATGGACGGTGTTGAGGTCGTCCTGAAGTTGCTGGTACTGGGAGGGATTCTGGACTGGGTGCATAATTGTCAAATCATCTGCATACAAAAGGGGTGTGCACTGCAGGGAAGACGTCACATCGTTGATAAAAATGCTGAACAAAGTCGGCCCAAGAACACTTCCTTGAGGAATTCCCGACAGGACTTGTTTGGGGCTCGACACTGCGCCCCGGAATACAACTCTCTGGGAGCGATCTCGCAGAAAGTCAGAGATCCAATTCTCAAGGCAGCCTGTAATGCCCATCTCGGATAGCTTGCGGCGCAGCATGTTGTGATCCACCCTATCGAAAGCTTGCTTAAAGTCAAGCTGCAAGAGTTGACAGGGGATGCGGTTGTCGAGGTGAGAGCTTAGGGTGTGAACTGTTTCGGCCAGGGCTAACTCACAGCTACGACCGGGCCTAAAGCCGTACTGACAGGGTGAGAGCAGCCCATACTGCTCTAGGTGTTCAAGGAGCCTTTTGTTAAGAATCCGCTCCATTGTCCTGCAAACCACAGACGTAGACGAAATGGGCCTGTATGATGCAACAGATGAGGTCGGGGACCCATTTCCTTTGTGCACTGGTGTGACACGGGCAAGTTTCCATTGGGAGGGGACGGAGCCTGCCTGCAGGAAGTTTGCGAACAGCCGCGCGAGGACAGTGCTGAGACGCTCGGAGCAGGCCTTCAACAGCATTGGATGCACTCCATCTGGGCCTGGTGATGGTTGTCGACGTAGGGCAACGAACTCGTGTAACCGTCATTAGACGCATATGTCATTACTAAATTGTGTCTTGCTACATTTGTTAAGTCTGATAGGTCGGTTGATTGTATTTTTGACAAAGTGGAATATTGATGTAACAAAAATTACTTTATTAAAACACATTTACGTCAGCCTCTACGAGATGGGCCGGGATTACCGGAAGTTTCTCTGAGTGGAATCGCTAGGCCTTGCATCTGACCTCACTTTCGGTTAGCCTCGAATCGAAACCAATATTGTAGTTTGCCATCAGTGCCTAGGCGCCATGTTGGAGGCATTCGTCGTTTCATTGCGGCAGCAGTAGTGCCGTAGAGCCTTGGCGCTTGCCTCGCTCGCGTTTGATGATAAAAGAATTGGTGGCAAGTAGCCGATGGAACACATCCTCGGACAGCACTTGAATGCGCGCGTGTAGTGCTGTCGCTTTGTACTTGAACGCCTCGCAAGATTGCCGTCGGGCTGCAAAAAATGCGCCCTCTGCTAATCATTTGCGGTGACTGACAAAAAATTAGTGCTGCTACCTATACATGAAATTATTGGGAGATATTGTGCAGAGCTTGTCAGTTCTGTAGCCGGTCTCGCAGGTGAAGACTGGAGTTGCCGCACAACTAATTTCGTCTATATATAGTGCCAGCTGAATATAAAGGAAGGATTAGAGAAAGCGAGAGATAGAAAAGGCATGCACACCGCTGGCATGCCTTTTTTATCTCTCTCTAATCATTCCTTTATTTTCAGTTGGCACTATATATAGCAATGGACCAACTAGCTCAGCTTCAAGGCGTCAGATGATTTCGTCTACTTTACTTGTCCTATGTTAATTGCAAGAAGATCATCACCTGGCGCGAAGTGCAGTCCACAAACTCTTAGTTGGTACAAAGATTTTCTGTCGAGATTAGGCAGTTTTAGCGAATCGTTTCAACACGAATAGTTCGTCCTCGAACGCACCGCCGACGTCATTGCTCATGCGCGCGGAGTCGTTGGGCGGTTCGGGAGGCTCTTCTCGTTCGTTTCTCCCACTCCGGCCGCTGGAGTCGTCACCGAAACGCAGCAGCACCGTTCACGACTCGGGTAAAAAAGATGGCGGTCGCTTTGGGGACCGACTCAGCCGACCCAGCCGAGCGTTAGGCTTAGGACAGCTGAAGGTGATTTGCCGCCCTATTACTCAACTTCGTTTGAGAGGTTGAACCAAATCATTTCGAGGACTGCACACAATGGTAAGCGATCGTGAATGCTGCAAACTACACATGCTAATTAAATATTTGCGTGGGCTGTCAGGCCCACGGAAATATTTAATTAGCTACCGTGGCGACTGCGAGCAGACGAAATGACTTGATTCGACGGCACACAATGTGAGTGGTCGTTCAAGTTCAAGATGACGGAGACACACCACATTCCTTTCGATCGTTCAGACACACTCAATCCAGCCTCGCGGGTCTATAAATTCCGACCAGTAAATGTTACGTCGGTCTTCTTGTCTACATCAGTCGTACGCCTGAAACACGAGCCGCCACGAATTGGCACGCTGCAGAATGTTTCCCATGTTTACTGGAAGATGGCCCTGCCGGTTAAACGCAATCATCATCATCGTTTACAAGGTTGCAAACGTTTTACGATTCGCTAAAATACGTTAAAGTTCACGTACGGTTTCACGGAACGGACCAGCTGCACCGTTTATGATTTCGAAACCGTGTGCGCCAAAAACGACTCGCTAAAACTCCCTATTGTGCCAGTGTGTCCGTCGCAGCCACTCATGACGCCGGCAAACCGA
>JAZHYW010024980.1:0-34366 GCA_037355805.1 Ixodes ricinus | reverse complement strand
CTCTCGTGCGTTAAGAGTAGCTTCCAACGATATGAGCTCGCGCTTCTAGCCTTGTCTGCGGTACAACATAAGGTGAAACGGAGTATAGTCCAGAGGCAGCCCATGCTACAAGCGCGAGCATGTGGCCCTGAACAGCGCTTGCACTGCACGAGCGCGCGTGCTTGGGGACGCTGAAAGCCCGGAGCTCGCGCTTGTAGCTTCTGCTGCGCGCACACTTAACGTGAAACGGAGTATAAAAAACTTGCAGTAAACTTAGACCAAGAAAACTCGAAGGAGGTCAAAAATGAATGCTATAGGGAGTATTCACTGGCGGCCATATCTGTGTGTGTGGTTGCTGAGCGCGTGCTGACGGCGAGCTTCCACAGTTCTTTTGCAACGTGCATTCCACACCATCAAGATTGCCGGTTTTGGCAGGCTATTAGTGTAAGCTCGTTCTGAGCATGCGCTCTAAACATTGACCTCAAATATGGCGTCCAGTGAATACTCCCTATAGCCCTTTTCTTTGCAAACGCCGGCCAGGGGCCCGAATCCAGACACTTGGCGAAAAAGTCGGCGAGGAATTCGACCGCCGTGATTGGTGGGTGCCCAAGGTCAAGCGCGGGCGTGTCCAGATTAGATCCCCGGGTCCTTGACGTCCATGCGAACTCCCGGTCCATACAAAGAATGAACAAAGCCTACCCCAACACCGCTTTAAAAAAAAAAATGAAAAAAGACAAAAAAAAAAACGATATCTGTTAAATTTTTTTTAAATATTATTGTAAACCAACTTCTTTTCCTTCAAGAGAGCCGAAGGCTCTCGCTAAGTCTCCAACTTTGTTGTCCGTGTAGAATTCAATTTCTAGCACTGGTCATAGAAGCAGCTCGACAGGCTTGCAAAGACCGCAAGTCTCTTGGGACGCAAACGGCAGTTGTTATTTGTAAACAGTTAAAGGGTCTTTAAGTATGGAACAATTTTATATGTTTTAGTTGGTCAAGCTACGCCCAGCAAATTATTTTTGGTCGAACTATATCTAGCGGCGCAGTGAAACTGTGCTTCGGCTTTGTAGATTCGGCTCCGTTGCCACATAAAGTTAACGGACGCGCGCACAGCAACTTTCACGTCATATTCCGATGCTGTGTCGCGGCACGCCATCTGCAGTGTCTTGTTTGGACACCCCTTTAGCCGTAGTCTGGCCCAGCTGGCACAAATGTCACGTCCGCAGGTCGTCCGTAGCGTTGGGACATCCCGAGGGCATCCATAGAATCATGCGTGCTGCGGGGCGACAGGTCCCGAGCGAAGTTGCTATAAAAAAAATTACACCATCTTTCCGAGGGGAACCATGGGGTGATGCGGAGCATCGTGTTGGTTCCGAGGAAAGAGTCAGTTGCGTGCTGACGTCGAGAGATAGCGCCACCGACTGCCCTAGCGTTAGCCCCTACGCGAGCCTTCAGTCGCGGCTCGCGGCAGAGAAACTTGGAACGCCCGCCGCTCGCCGTTTATTTTTTTTTTCACACTTGAAGGAGAGGAGAGTTGCGCGTGCGCGCGCGGTGTGAGGACAAGCGAACGCACGCGCAGTGCACGCAGCTGGTAGAGAGAGAGAGCGGAGAGAGTAACGCGCAGCTGTTGGAGAGAGGGAGCGAGGAGAGTTGCGCGTGCTTAGTGTGACTGCGGACTACGACGCCGACGCCGCAAGACATAGACCCGAGCAAGAGATGCTCCGCATCTAAAAGGACTTACCATAGTATTCCATTCGCACGGCGGGGTAAAGTTACCATTAGCTGAGGTATCTTTAGTAAAGGGAGCGGGAGGTCATTATCACACGATGCATAAAGGTCCCTTTCAAGAGGGCCTATGTTAGAAGGAGCTCGCCAACTTACCTTTACAACTGAAGAGTAGCCTCAGAACCATAAACTCAAAATAAAAAAGACAGATATATGCATGTGTGCTTTTTAATGGGTGTCCAGATAACGTGCACCAAACTATACAAAGAACCGAAGCGCTCTGCGAGAGTGAAACCAGTATGTTGTTAAAAAACGTCTTGAGGAAGTTCACGTTTTTTTTTCTTCTTCTTAGTGTGCAGTTATTTAGTTAATTAAGACAAATTAGCTAACGGTATAATTATTCGTTTAAGAGCCGAGGTGTGAATTGGGAAGTTGTAGAGCGCATTAAACAAGACCCGATTTAGGTGTTTCTTAGATTATACGCTTTGCGCGTTTCTTTTTATTAACGTTAAAAAGAAGCGCCCGCGAAATATAAAAAAAAACCGGTCTGGTCTCTTTCGGTCGTACTCGGTCGCAAGAGTGTGAACGGGCCTTTAAGTGTCTTCGGCGTGTTTTTATTTTCGACGTTTCGAGCAAAGCGTGCTCTGTCTAGCAGAGCAGGTTCCGCTCGAAACGTCGACAATAACGCCTATGCTACTGCTTACAATGTTTAACCCGATAGCGTGTAGGAGCTCGTGTCGCCAAAAATCCGGCGTCGGCGCCGTCGTCGGCATTTGTGGGCTCAAAAATTACACCATCTTCCCGAGGGTAACCATGGGGTGATGCGGAGCATCGCGGATCGTTATTAACGGTGTTATTAACGGTGTTAGTAACGTTGTCAGTAACGTTGTTGACTTGCGTGTTATTACGTTGTTGACTTGCGTGTTATTACGTTGTTAACATGCGTTGGCTACCACACATCGCGTGAACGTTGTTGGAAACTCCGCGATGTTCCGCATCACCCCATGGTTCCCCTCGGGAAGATGGTGTAATTTTTCACAATTGAAGGAGAGGAGACTATAGGAGGAGAGTTGCGGCATGCGCGCGCGGTGTGAGTAGAAGCGAACGCACGCGAAGTGCACGCAGCTGGTAGAGAGAGAGAGAGCGGAGAGAGTAACGCGCAGCTGTTGGAGAGAGGAAGGAGGAGAGTTGCGCACGCGTAGTGTGAGTGCGGACTACGACGCCGACGCCGCGGGACATAGACCCGAGCAATGCTCCGCATCTAAAAAACAACGTGACAACGGGCCCGCGTTGTCACGTTGTCAAGTAGCAATTATTGGATTAATATTAAACACGTACTCCGTTCACCCGCGTAACCAAAGCACTGCGGAAATCAGCGCGAGCTCAATAGACCGTTTGCTGTACTTACCCAAGCATCAAGGAGAATGCAGGCATTGGTGTTCCACGCGCCACACGCGCACGCCTTCCCCGTATAAAATATTCGAAGCAAATACCCAAAATAAAGCGTTGACGAACGCGCGTGCAAGATACAATTTGTTTTAGGTTTTTGCTTTACAAAATTTACTACTGCTGAGGCCTGCACGTGCGGCGCGTGGAACATCACTCCCTGCATCCTCCTTGATGCTTGGACTAGCTTGGGTAATATAGCAATAGGACTATTTCCGCAGTGCTTTGGTTACGCGTGCCTGAGCGTTCTCGCTTGTGTTACCAAGAACAGAGCTCTTGCTGAAGGCGGCCCTTTTAGTCTTAGCAACGGAGAGAAACGAATACTCAAGCTGCAGGTTCAGTGATCATGCGTTCCGTTGAGTGTGTCTTAAAATACAAGACGACGGCGTACGCAAAGGACACCATTGAGCTCCAAGTATTATAGCATGTGCTTCTCGAAGTGCATGTTTGGCGGTGTTGGACGTTTATCTTCAGAGGTCTTGAAGAGAAGCACCTCATTGTAGAGTTAGCTCCTACGATGCCTGCCGCCAGTGGTTTCTTGTACAACAAAGCAAAAACAACAGCGACTACAACAAACTAGGTAATGACCTTAAAAGCAATTTTACCAGTTCTTTGCGTTTATTAAAATACTTTGCCTGGAATATCGGCCCCGTCATGACGCTCGCAATGCCCCGCCGATCCTAGGTCAAATGCAAGGAAAGATGGCGAAACCTTTTCAGGACAGCACATGGGGATGCGCCGGCGAATCATTCGTGTACGTGTACGACTTGCAAACGCTACCTCAGCTTCATCATCGGACCGCCTTGAGGCGTGCGCTGGACGGCTCGTTCAAGCCAGTCCTGCTCCATCTGTCATGGCTTTTCTTCCTCGTTCATGCTAGTTTACGTGCGGTAAATCGTTACGAATAGAGCCACTAAATGAGCTACGCTAAATAAGCGTAGCTTATGTAGTGGCGCTAGTTATAATCGTGTTGATACAAAGGATGTGACCGGCACCATCATCCGTGTGATACCAAACGTCCTTTACTATAAGTACCTTTAGCTAAGGGACCTTTAGCCAAACATACCTTTATGCTGCCGTGTGATGCCATGCCATGCTATGTGATGCTATGCACCTCCTGTGCATAGCATGTTATGCTGTGCACGGGAGATGGCTGCCTGGAACAGGGGGCAGGCGTTGCGCGTGTTTTCGCGCCACCGGAGATGACATTTTTGAGCGGCTTCCGGCCGCTTTAAAGCTAATTTAAAGCTCTTCTTCGTGGGGCCTGAATCCGGTCCTTTCAGCGTCACTCGGATGATTTTAGCTGCAGGGTCGCGTGATTGGTGAGCAAAACATTCGTTCAGCTTTGAATATCTTCGCGACTCAAATAGGCATCCTTGGCAATAAAAGCTCCGTCCTGGCAGGCCGTCCAGATCGCCCGCAAGATGGGAGGCTTCACCAGGAAGGTGGAGGTGGAGTGCCGGAGCGTGGAAGAGGCGCAGCTGGCGGCCCGGTCCGGATGCGACATCATCATGCTCGACAACTTCCAGCCCAAGGTGGGTTCAGGCCGCGGCCCCGACGCCTGCCAAGATCCCAGCATAAAAGGGACAGCGGGAAGACAGCCCCACCTCGAGGAAAAACTACGTCGTGCAACTTTAGCACCACGAGCTTGTTCGCAAGTCCTGCTTGTAATCGTGAATGCATATGTCTACCGACAGAAGACGCTACAAATTATACCACCAGTTTGCATGAGGGCGCGACACTAAAGCCCTTTTCGTGTACGAAGCATTTGTACATGCAGCGGGACCGCCTTGGCGCGACGTCAGAAAGTTGTTTTGCACTCCGGCTCTCTCTGAGAGTGCTCCGACCGACCCTGTTCCTCCGCGCAGGACCTGCCCACGGCGGTGCACAAGCTGAAGACGGAGTTTCCGGGGGTCTTGCTGGAGGTCTCCGGCGGCATCACCCCGGAGAACGTGACCGAATTCGCGCTGGCGGGCGTGGACGTCATCTCGTCCAGCTCGCTGGTGCAGGGGCTACGCCACCGTCGACTTCTCGCTCAAGGTGCAGGCGCCCAAGAAGCCCGACGACTGCTGAAGGAAAGAGATCCGCTCGCACATGCGCCGCACACTGCGCTCCATTCCGATCGAGGCTCTTCACTAAGCGTCGAAGTCATAAACGCAAAAAAAGTGCTTTACAAATAAAAGTAAGTGGAAATGTATTTTTTATTTAATTGGTTTATGTGTTGTGGTTGCGTGGAAGTCGGAACAACGAGTTCGTTGATGTAGATACGTGGTCAGGGGCATACGTGTTTCTGGGCGCGCCAAGGAGTCGCCCGGAAGAACGCGAAACATAAAAGTCGACTGTATCACCCATATATCAAAGCCATCATCTGAAGTTACACCATAGCCTCCTATATCCCGTAGCCCCATTGCCGGGCGATGGGATAGGTAAATGCGGAAACGTATAAGGGCCTCGACGTCTGATCAGGATGCACGGGGCACTACGGCCTCTGCCACGCCGCGCGGAGCCTATGGGGCCCGAGGCCGAGCATGCTCGCCTCCGCGCTGAACACCGACACCCAGACGAGGACGGCGGCGGTGTAATCGAGCGGACTGGCGTTCTCCCGGAGGTAGACGAGCGATGCCACGACGGCCAGCACGAGGTCCCCGCTGTACAGGCACACGTTCACGACGCCGTAGTTGACGCACTCGCGTGCCTTGCTCACGAGGTACACGAAGGCGAAGCTAACCTGGGCCAGGAACACGAGGGCGCCCATGTCCGAGTCTCCAAAAATGCTGCCGATCTCGCCGTTCCATACCGCCAGGGTGCACGACGTCAGCAAGGCTACGAAAGACCAGTGGAAGATGAGCATGGCGCTCGGCGTGTTCGCGCTCAGGGAGCTCAGCTCGCGCACCACGACCCTCAGGGAGGCGGAGGCGAGCGCCAGGGCGCAGCCCACGTTGAAGTTGCGGTCTTCCGCGTAGTCATCGTCACGCGCCAGGTTGGTGTAGACGACGAGGCAAACAGCGATGCCCATCACTCCGACGGCGAAGATGCGGCCGAAGCTTACGACCCCGGGGCCCTGGACGAGGTACTCGGGGACGAGAGTAAGGGCGGGGCCAACGTTGCAAAGCGCGTAGCCGTTCACGAGGCTCAGGTACCGCAGGGAGAAGAACCTGGCGAAGACGGACGACGTGACCAGGACACTGCGGAAGAGGAGCATGCGCTGCGCGCTCAGGGGACCGTAAGGCACCGACACTCCGGACTGGCAGGTGGTGATCCCGACGAACACGCCGAGCGAGAAGTGCAGCATGAGCTTGGACGTGGAGAGAGACGGACTCAGCTTGACCACGACGGCCAGCAGAGCCCAGAAGACGCTAGCACTCGACGCCAGCACGGACCCTTCCCAGGAGAACGTATCTGTCGCTTCCGTGGCACACGCGCTTTGGTCAGGATCCGCCGTGGGCCTGACGAGTACCCAGTGACGGCGGAGTGTCTGCTGTCGCGCTTCGGGAGACGAGTTGGACGGCTCCGAAGACATGCTTCAAAATGGTGGTTGATGCCACGACCTTCTCTATACTTACGACCACGTCAGATTCGAGCACCACAGCGACCGCCTAGAGACCGTACTGGTTTGCTTTCTTGCCGAGAGGTGGCGGTGCATCTGCTGTTCTGCTAGAGAGCCTGTATGCTGGATCGGGGTGACGTGGTTTATGGTGCACATGGCTTGCACTGACGTCACACCAGCCGTCATTGCTCTGTACCATGCTTTTGTTTACGTACCTTCTGCAGCACATATTCGGTACCATCGAGTTTGTCGTCTTGGCTTAGGCTTGCCTAGAAAAACAGATTCGAAGGTGCGAAATGTATGCTGCACAAGGTACGGAAACAGGAGCATGGTACGGAGCAATGGTGGCTGGTACGGTGCCATATGATATCACGTGCAAGGCATGTGAGGAAATGACAAAAGGGTTGATCGTCTGCAAACGTCTTTTCTCCTGCTTTCCTCCTCGCCACCGCACTTGCGACCGATCGCCAAAGGAGGTGTCCGCCATTAATTGCAAACGCTTCCCATGGCTTGCGATGGACCCCCTCTTCAATCTAGGCTCTCTATGTTATGCCTGTCAGCTCCACTGCTCCTGCGCGCAAACTCCGCTCGGAGCACCTGGAGCAAAAGCTCGCGCTGCAGAACCCTGGGTTCAATCCCGACCCCTGCCCGTTTCCATTTGGATGAGCACCGTACCGGCGTGCGGTCCTGCGTATCACTATCAAATAAACATACACACAACCATTTGCTTGCTCGCGCGCAGTCCCGCTACTTCGTTTCAGCTTGGGTCCAGACGCAGCCGATGCTACGAGCGCGAGCGTGTGGCCCTGAACAGTGCTTGCATTGCACGAGCGCGCGTGCTTGGCAGGGACGCTGAAAGATGGGAGCTCGCGCTTGTAGCATCGCCTTCGTCTGGACCCAAGCTGAAACGAAGTATAGTTCTCCGCAAGCAGCAAATTCCGTCTTTCAGCGCCCCAACCGAAAGGGGTATTTACACGAGGAGAAATCCCGGGGATTTCTCCCCGGCACGCGCATCCCACGACGAAAACGTCAGCCTTTGCGATGTGCAAAAGCCTCGCATTTTCATCTCGTGATGTGCGCGTGCTGGGGAGAAATCCCCGGGATTTCTCCCTCGTGTAAGGAAACGAAGTAAAAGTCACCTTGAGCGTGCGAACTTCGGATAGCTGAGGGAGTGAGTGGGACCACGGGAGTGCTATTTAGTTACCTTCCAGCACGTAGAAAAAGAGCGGATAATCCAAGCCACTTCGATCGTAGCGCCCTCTCGGGCGCTGACCGGAGCGAAGTGGCCTGGATGTAGACTCGTTCTTAGAGCGCAGCTTTTAGGCGCCCGTTTCCGGCTTGAGCGGCGTCGGCGTCGCCGTCGGCGTAACCGCGCGGTGCATGTTGGGACATGTCGCGGGGGTCACGTGACCCCCACCCTCGAGGCACGTGCGGTGCATGTTGGGACATGTCGCGGGGGTCACGTGGCCCCTCCTCCTGTAACGTCGTCGCCTTCGCCGGCATCAACGTCGACGCGCAGCCACGACGAAGTCTTGACGGCGTGTAACGTCGTCGCCTTCGCCAGCATCAACGTCGACGCGCAGCCACGACGAAGTCTTGACGGCGTGTAACGTCGTCGCCTTCGCCAGCATCAACGTCGACGCGCAGCCACGACGAAGTCTTGACGGCGTGTCAACGTCGTCGCCTTCGCCAGCATCAACGTCGACGCGCAGCCACGACGAAGTCTTGACGACGTGTAACGTCGTCGCCTTCGCCAGCATCAACGTCGACGCGCAGCCACGACGAAGTCTTGACGTCGTGTAACGTCGTCGCCTTCGCCAGCATCAACGTCGACGCGCAGCCACGACGAAGTCTTGACGGCGTGTAACGTCGTCGCCTTCGCCAGCATCAACGTCGACGCGCAGCCACGACGAAGTCTTGACGGCGTGTAACGTCGTCGCCTTCGCCAGCATCAACGTCGACGCGCAGCCACGACGAAGTCTTGACGGCGTGTAACGTCGTCGCCTTCGCCAGCATCAACGTCGACGCGCAGCCACGACGAAGTCTTGACGTCGTGTAACGTCGTCGCCTTCGCCAGCATCAACGTCGACGCGCAGCCACGACGAAGTCTTGACGGCGTGTAACGTCGTCGCCTTCGCCGGCATCAACGTCGACGCGCAGCCACGACGAAGTCTTGACGGCGTGTAACGTCGTCGCCTTCGCCAGCATCAACGTCGACGCGCAGCCACGACGAAGTCTTGACGGCGTGTAACGTCGTCGCCTTCGCCAGCATCAACGTCGACGCGCAGCCACGACGAAGTCTTGACGGCGTGTAACGTCGTCGCCTTCGCCAGCATCAACGTCGACGCGCAGCCACGACGAAGTCTTGACGGCGTGTAACGTCGTCGCCTTCGCCAGCATCAACGTCGACGCGCAGCCACGACGAAGTCTTGACGGCGTGTAACGTCGTCGCCTTCGCCAGCATCAACGTCGACGCGCAGCCACGACGAAGTCTTGACGGCGTGTAACGTCGTCGCCTTCGCCAGCATCAACGTCGACGCGCAGCCACGACGAAGTCTTGACGGCGTGTAACGTCGTCGCCTTCGCCAGCATCAACGTCGACGCGCAGCCACGACGAAGTCTTGACGGCGTGTAACGTCGTCGCCTTCGCCAGCATCAACGTCGACGCGCAGCCACGACGAAGTCTTGACGGCGTGTAACGTCGTCGCCTTCGCCAGCATCAACGTCGACGCGCAGCCACGACGAAGTCTTGACGGCGTGTAACGTCGTCGCCTTCAGCATCAACGTCGACGCGCAGTCACGACAAGTCTTGCGTGAACGTCGTCGCCACCGCATCACGTCGACGCGCAGCCCGACAGTCTTGACGGCGTGTAACGTCGTCGCCTTCGCCAGCATCAACGTCGACGCGCAGCCACGACGAAGTCTTGACGGCGTGTAACGTCGTCGCCTTCGCCAGCATCAACGTCGACGCGCAGCCACGACGAAGTCTTGACGGCGTGTAACGTCGTCGCCTTCGCCAGCATCAACGTCGACGCGCAGCCACGACGAAGTCTTGACGGCGTGTAACGTCGTCGCCTTCGCCAGCATCAACGTCGACGCGCAGCCACGACGAAGTCTTGACGGCGTGTAACGTCGTCGCCTTCGCCAGCATCAACGTCGACGCGCAGCCACGACGAAGTCTTGACGGCGTGTAACGTCGTCGCCTTCGCCAGCATCAACGTCGACGCGCAGCCACGACGAAGTCTTGACGGCGTGTAACGTCGTCGCCTTCGCCAGCATCAACGTCGACGCGCAGCCACGACGAAGTCTTGACGGCGTGTAACGTCGTCGCCTTCGCCAGCATCAACGTCGACGCGCAGCCACGACGAAGTCTTGACGGCGTGTAACGTCGTCGCCTTCGCCAGCATCAACGTCGACGCGCAGCCACGACGAAGTCTTGACGGCGTGTAACGTCGTCGCCTTCGCCAGCATCAACGTCGACGCGCAGCCACGACGAAGTCTTGACGGCGTGTAACGTCGTCGCCTTCGCCAGCATCAACGTCGACGCGCAGCCACGACGAAGTCTTGACGGCGTGTAACGTCGTCGCCTTCGCCAGCATCAACGTCGACGCGCAGCCACGACGAAGTCTTGACGGCGTGTAACGTCGTCGCCTTCGCCAGCATCAACGTCGACGCGCAGCCACGACGAAGTCTTGACGGCGTGTAACGTCGTCGCCTTCGCCGGCATCAACGTCGACGCGCAGCCACGACGAAGTCTTGACGGCGTGTAACGTCGTCGCCTTCGCCAGCATCAACGTCGACGCGCAGCCACGACGAAGTCTTGACGGCGTGTAACGTCGTCGCCTTCGCCAGCATCAACGTCGACGCGCAGCCACGACGAAGTCTTGACGGCGTGTAACGTCGTCGCCTTCGCCAGCATCAACGTCGACGCGCAGCCACGACGAAGTCTTGACGGCGTGTAACGTCGTCGCCTTCGCCGGCATCAACGTCGACGCGCAGCCACGACGAAGTCTTGACGGCGTGTAACGTCGTCGCCTTCGCCAGCATCAACGTCGACGCGCAGCCACGACGAAGTCTTGACGGCGTGTAACGTCGTCGCCTTCGCCAGCATCAACGTCGACGCGCAGCCACGACGAAGTCTTGACGGCGTGTAACGTCGTCGCCTTCGCCAGCATCAACGTCGACGCGCAGCCACGACGAAGTCTTGACGGCGTGTAACGTCGTCGCCTTCGCCAGCATCAACGTCGACGCGCAGCCACGACGAAGTCTTGACGGCGTGTAACGTCGTCGCCTTCGCCAGCATCAACGTCGACGCGCAGCCACGACGAAGTCTTGACGGCGTGTAACGTCGTCGCCTTCGCCAGCATCAACGTCGACGCGCAGCCACGACGAAGTCTTGACGGCGTGTAACGTCGTCGCCTTCGCCAGCATCAACGTCGACGCGCAGCCACGACCGAAGTCTTGACGGCGTGTAACGTCGTCGCCTTCGCCAGCATCAACGTCGACGCGCAGCCACGACGAAGTCTTGACGGCGTGTAACGTCGTCGCCTTCGCCAGCATCAACGTCGACGCGCAGCCACGACGAAGTCTTGACGGCGTGTAACGTCGTCGCCTTCGCCAGCATCAACGTCGACGCGCAGCCACGACGAAGTCTTGACGGCGTGTAACGTCGTCGCCTTCGCCAGCATCAACGTCGACGCGCAGCCACGACCAAGTCTTGACGGCGTGTAACGTCGTCGCCTTCGCCAGCATCAACGTCGACGCGCAGCCACGACGAAGTCTTGACGGCGTGTAACGTCGTCGCCTTCGCCAGCATCAACGTCGACGCGCAGCCACGACGAAGTCTTGACGGCGTGTAACGTCGTCGCCTTCGCCAGCATCAACGTCGACGCGCAGCGCACGACGAAGTCTTGACGGCGTGTAACGTCGTCGCCTTCGCCAGCATCAACGTCGACGCGCAGCCACGACGAAGTCTTGACGGCGTGTAACGTCGTCGCCTTCGCCAGCATCAACGTCGACGCGCAGCCACGACCGAAGTCTTGACGGCGTGTAACGTCGTCGCCTTCGCCAGCATCAACGTCGACGCGCAGCCACGACGAAGTCTTGACGGCGTGTAACGTCGTCGCCTTCGCCAGCATCAACGTCGACGCGCAGCCACGACGAAGTCTTGACGGCGTGTAACGTCGTCGCCTTCGCCAGCATCAACGTCGACGCGCAGCCACGACGAAGTCTTGACGGCGTGTAACGTCGTCGCCTTCGCCAGCATCAACGTCGACGCGCAGCCACGACGAGAGTCTTGACGGCGTGTAACGTCGTCGCCTTCGCCAGCATCAACGTCGACGCGCAGCCACGACGAAGTCTTGACGGCGTGTAACGTCGTCGCCTTCGCCAGCATCAACGTCGACGCGCAGCCACGACGAAGTCTTGACGGCGTGTAACGTCGTCGCCTTCGCCAGCATCAACGTCGACGCGCAGCCACGACGAAGTCTTGACGGCGTGTAACGTCGTCGCCTTCGCCAGCATCAACGTCGACGCGCAGCCACGACGAAGTCTTGACGGCGTGTAACGTCGTCGCCTTCGCCAGCATCAACGTCGACGCGCAGCCACGACGAAGTCTTGACGGCGTGTAACGTCGTCGCCTTCGCCAGCATCAACGTCGACGCGCAGCCACGACGAAGTCTTGACGGCGTGTAACGTCGTCGCGCTTCGCCAGCATCAACGTCGACGCGCAGCCACGACGAAGTCTTGACAGCGTGTAACGTCGTCGCCTTCGCCAGCATCAACGTCGACGCGCAGCCACGACGAAGTCTTGACGTGCAGCGTCGTCGCCTTCGCCAGCATCAACGTCGACGCGCAGCCCCGGCCAAGTCCTGACGGCGTGCGCGTCGTCGCCGTCGCCAGCATCAACGTCGACGCGCAGCACGACGAAGTCTTGACGGCGTGGTAACGTCGTCGCCTTCGCCAGCATCAACGTCGACGCGCAGCCACGACGAAGTCTCTGACGGCGTGTAACGTCGTCGCCTTCGCCAGCATCAACGTCGACAGCGCAGCCACGACGAAGTCTTGACGGCGTGTAACGTCGTCGCCTTTCGCCAGCATCAACGCGTCGACGTGCTGCCAGCCACGACGAAGTCTTGACGGCGTGTAACGTCGTGCGCCTTCGCCAGCATCAACGTCGACGGCGCAGCCACGACGAAGTCTTGACGTCGTGTAACGTCGTCGCCTTCGCCAGCATCAACGTCGACGCGCAGCCACGACGAAGTCTTGACGGCGTGTAACGTCGTCGCCTTCGCCAGCATCAGCGTCGACGCGCAGCCACGACGAAGTCTTGGCGGCGTGTAACGTCGTCGCCTTCGCCGGCATCAACGTCGACGCGCAGCCACGACCAAGTCTTGACGTCGTGCTAGCGTCGTCGCCTTCGCCGGCATCAACGTCGGCAGCAGCCACGACGGCGAAGTCTTGACGCGTCGTGTAACGCGCAGTCCGCGCGTCTCGCCGGCATGCAGCGTCGTACAGCGCGCAGCATCGGTCGACGAAGTCTTGACGGCGTGTAACGTCGTCGCCTTCGCCAGCATCAACGTCGACGCGCGGTCACGACCAAGTCTTGACGGCGTGTAACGTCGATCGCCTTCGCCAGCATCAGCGTCGACGCTGCAGCTCACGATACCAAGTCTTGACGTGCGTGTAACGTCGTAAGCCGCCTTCGCCGGCATCAACGTCAGCACGCGCAGCCACGACGCAAGTCTTGGCGACGCGTATAGCGTCGTCGCCTTCGCCGGCATCAAGCGTCGACGCGCAGCCACGACGAAGTCTTGACGGCGTGTAACGTCGTCGCCTTCGCCAGCATCAACGTCGACAGCGCAGCCACGGCAAGTCTTGGCGTGCGTGTAACGTCGTCGCCTTCGCCAGCATCAACGTCGACAGCGCATCCACGACGAAGTCTTGACGGCGCGTAGCGTCGTCGCCTTCGCCAGCATCAACGTCGACGCGCAGCCACGACGAAGTCTTGACAGCGTGTAACGTCGTCGCCTTCGCCACCATCAGCGTCGACGCGCAGCCACGAGCGAAGTCTTGACGGCGTGCAACGTCGTCGCCTTCGCCGGCATCAACGTCGACGCGCAGCCACGACGAAGTCTTGACGGCGTGTAACGTCGTCGCTACCGCCAGCATCAACGTCGACAGCGACAGCCACGACCAAGTCTTGACGTCGTGTAACGTCGTCGCCTTCGCCAGCATCAGCGTCGGCGCTGCTAGCCACGACAGAATCTTGACGGCGTGCAACGTCGTCGCCTTCGCCAGCATCAGCGTCGACGCGCAGCCACGACCAAGTCTTGACGTCGTGTAACGTCGTCGCCTTCGCCGGCATCAACGTCGACGCGCAGCCACGACCAAGTCTTGGCGGCGTGCAGCGTCGTCGCCTTCGCCGGCATCAGCGTCGACAGCGCAGCCACGGCGAAGTCTTGGCGGCTTGTAACGTCGTCGCCTTCGCCGGCATCAGCGTCGGCCAGCGCAGCCACGACCAAGTCTTGACGGCGTGTAACGTCGTCGCCTTCGCCAGCATCAACGTCGACGCGCAGCCACGGCCAGAATCGCTGACGTCGTGCAACGTCGTCGCCTTCGCCAACATCAACGTCGACGCGCAGCCACGACCAGAGTCCTGACGTCGTGGTAACGTCGTCGCCTTCGCCACCATCAACGTCGACGCGCAGCCACGACGAAGTCTTGACGGCGTGCAACGTCGTCGCCTTCGCCGGCATCAACATCGACGCGCAGCCACGACGAAGTCTTGGCGGCGTGTAACGTCGTCGCCTTCGCCAGCATCAGCGTCGGCAGCGCAGCCACGACCAAGTCTTGACGGGCGCGTAACGTCGTCGCCTTCGCCAGCATCAGCGTCGAGCGCAGCAGCCACGACCAAGTCTTGAGCGTCGTGTAACGTCGTCGCCTTCGCCAGCATCAACGTCGACAGCGCAGCCACGACCAGAGTCTTGACGTCGTGGTAACGTCGTCGCCTTCGCCCGGCATCAACGTCGACGCGCAGTCACGACGAAGTCTTGACGTCGTGTAACGTCGTCGCCTTCGCCAGCATCAACGTCGACGCGCAGCCACGACAGAAGCGCCTGACGGCGTGTAACGTCGTCGCCTTCGCCAGCATCAACGTCGACGCGCAGCCACGACGAAGTGCTTGACGGCGCGTAGCGTCGTCGCCTTCGCCAGCATCAACGTCGACGCGCAGCCACGGACGAAGTCTTGACAGCGTGTAACGTCGTCGCCTTCGCCACCATCAACGTCGACGCGCAGCCACGACGAAGTCTTGACGGCGTGTAACGTCGTCGCCTTCGCCGGCATCAGCGTCGGCAGCGCAGCCACGACGAAGTCTTGACGGCGTGTAACGTCGTCGCTTTCGCCAGCATCAACGTCGACGCGCAGCCACGACGAAGTCTTGACGGCGTGTAACGTCGTCGCCTTCGCCACCATCAACGTCGACGCGCAGCCACGACGAAGTCTTGACGGCGTGCAACGTCGTCGCCTTCGCCGGCATCAACGTCGACGCGCAGCCAGCGACGAAGTCTTGACGGCGCAGTAACGTCGTCGCCATCGCCAGCATCAACGTCGACGCGCAGCCACGCCAAGTCTTGACGGCGTGTAACGTCGTCGCCTTCGCCAGCATCAACGTCGACGCGCAGCCACGACCAAGTCGTTGACGTCGTGTAACGTCGTCGCCTTCGCCAGCATCAACGTCGACGCGCAGCAGCGGCGAAGTCTTGACGGCGTGCAACGTCGTCGCTTTCGCCAGCATCAACGTCGACGCGCAGCCACGGCAGAAGTCTTGACGTCGTGCTAACGTCGTCGCCGCCGCCAGCATTAACGTCAGACGCGCAGCCACGACGAAGTCTTGACGGCGTGTAACGTCGTCGCCTTCGCCACCATCAACGTCGACGCGCAGCCACGGCGAAGTCTTGACGGCGTGTAACGTCGTCGCCTTACGCCGGCATCAACGTCAACGCGCAGCCACGACGAAGTGCTTGGCGGCGTGTAACGTCGTCACCTTCGCCAGCATCAACGTCGACGCGCAGCCACGGCGAAGCCTTGACGTCGTGTAACGTCGTCGCCTTCGCCAGCATCAACGTCGACGCGCAGCCACGACGAAGTCTTGACGGCGTGTAACGTCGTCGCCTTCGCCGGCGTCAAGCGTCGACGCGCAGCCACGCACGAAGTCTTGACGGCGTGTAACGTCGTCGCCTTCGCCAGCATCAGCGTCGACGCGCAGCCACGACCAAGTCTTGACCGGCGTGTAACGTCGTCGCCTTCGCCAGCATCAACGTCGACGCGCAGCCACGGCCAAGTCTTGACGTCGTGCTAACGTCGTCGCGCTTCGCCAGCATCAACGTCGACGCTGCAGCCACGACGAAGTCTTGACGGCGTGTAACGTCGTCGCCTTCGCCAGCATCAACGTCGACGCGCAGCCATGACCAAGTCTTGACGGCGTGTAACGTCGTCGCCTTCGCCAGCATCAACGTCGACGCGCAGCCACGACCAAGTCTTGACGTCGTGTAACGTCGTCGCCTTCGCCAGCATCAACGTCGACGCCGCAGCCACGACGAAGTCTTGACGGCGTGTAACGTCGTCGCCTTCGCCAGCATCAACGTCGACGCGCAGCCACGACCAAGTCTTGACGGTCGTGTAACGTCGTCGCCTTCGCCAGCATCAACGTCGACGCGCAGTCCGCGACCAGAGTCTTGACGTCGTAGTAGCGTCGTCGCCTTCGCCAGCATCAACGTCGACGCGCAGCCACGACGAAGTCTTGACGGCGTGTAACGTCGTCGCCTTCGCCAGCATCAACGTCGACGGCGCAGCTGTTAACCGCCTACTAGCGCCACCTACACCGCCTTCTAAACTGGTGTAGAAAGGACAGCAATGGGTTTTTTGTGGGATATTAACAAGGAGGTTATAATGGGCAGGAGGTGGCGTCCCTATCCCCAATGCATGGAGCGAAGTGTAACGGAAGTAGGCGTGGCTACGAGCCGCTGAGCGGACATTTCTTGACCAATGGGAAGCCTAGTGAGTGGGCGCCGCCATTAATTTCGGTGCAAACAACCCTCGTTGCCATGGCATTTCCGTGGGCAACGCGATTGTGTGCCGTAACGTACATGCGGCATCCACTGTTATTTGAAACAGCGCTTAACGGGAGACTTTTAAACCGGTATGGTCGGCATAGGCGTAGACTTTCGGGGGGCATCAGGGCTCGATGCCCCCCTGGCATGATCTCGAAGGGGCAGAGCACACCGGACCGGGCAATGATCCTTACCGAGACCGCTGTTTACGTGCCGTGGCAACGAGTTTCTAGTAGTGACATGTAAACAAAATAACGCTGACGTTACCTTTATTGACATAATACATGGGAAATGGAATCCCAGCGTGCTTTCGTTAGCTTCAATCTCCAGTTCTGGCGAAAAAATAGCAGCGTAGCAGCACCCTCCCCGCCCCCCTCGGAGAACTTCTCAGTCTGCCCCCTCCGGGAAAATGGAAAGTCTACGCCGCTGATGGTCGGAATTGGATCAGATTATTATAAACGAACGCCTGGTTGCCCAGCAGAAAGTAAGTGACTAGAGTCGAGACGCTCTAGACGACGCACCGACTGAATCAGTGTCGAACAGGCGAGATTTCGAGGCCCAAACGCACTGACCAGCAGGACTAGGAAGTCGGCGTGTAGCGGACGCTCTCGACACCGCGCCGACCGCGCCTGGAGCGTCGTCTCGAACGGAGTCGTCGTAGCGCTGCTTTGGAAAGCGATCGCGAAGTCAGTCATCGTTAGGCACGAACGCTGAGAAGGATCGTAGGCACGAACGCTGAGAAGGCGCTGTGGTGTGTGTCGTGCTGAGAAGGGCATCGCAGGTTGAGAAAGCCGCGCGAATTCTGCTTCGAGAAGATGTTGGTTTCACTCACGCCGTGATGAGTATTCGGAGTTCGCATCGAAACATCTTTGGTGCGCCGATCGAATCAAAAGCCAGCCGCGACAGCGAGCAGGTCGAAGCAGACCGCAGGCACGGAGCAGACGTAGCCTAAGCCTGACGACCGAGCGGAGAGCGGTCTGATGGGAGCCATGGTTGAATTGGATGAGAGAGCGCTCGATGCGCGGAGCAGTCTGGGATTGCGGTTGTTCTTCCACGGCGTCGCTGGGTATGACGGTCATGCCGGGTCCTGCCTATTTAAACGTCCTTGGATATTAAAGACCAGTGTGTTGTGAGCTGTCATCCAGTTCGGATGTCTTTTCTTCGCGCTCCGCACTCATAACAATTGGCGACGAGGAAGAAGAAGAAAAAGAATGCCAACGTTCGGCCGGATTGAAGCCTTCGAGGGGGAAGGCGATGAGTGGCCTGCCTACGTGGAACGACTTCATGAATTTTTCAATGCCAACGACGTCGCTGCTGCGAAAAAGAAGTCGATTTTCTTGAGCTGCTGCGGCCAAAGGACGTACACCTTACTTCGGAACCTGGTGAAGCCCCTGACTCCACAGGACAAGTCACTCACCGAGATTCTGGCTGTACTCGGGAAGCATTACGCTCCTACACCTTCAGCCGTGGTTCAGCGTTTTCGCTTCAACACCAGGGTACGTTCTGAAGCGGAGTCGATCAGCGATTTCGTTGCAGCGCTGAAATGCTTATCAGAGCATTGTGATTACGGAACCGAACTCGAAAACATGCTACGCGACAGAATCGTGTGTGGCATCAACAACGCTACGATTCAGACCCGGCTGCTCGAGCTGCCGGACCTCACCTTCGAAATTGCCGTTCAAACTGCGCTCGCAATGGAATCTGCGAAGAAGGATGCCGGCGAACTCTGCCAAGCTGGTGCAAGCATTCTGTCTACACACAAGGTTGGAGACCCAGCCCAAGATACCAGCTGTTACCGCTGCGGAGACAGAAGCCACCTGGCACCTCAATGCAGACACATTGATTCGACGTGCCATTACTGTCAGAAGAAAGGTCACCTGTTGGCGGTGTGCAACTCAAGGAAGAACGGGAATCCGCCCAAATCAAAGGCTTCGTGGACGCCTCGTCGAGGTCAGCAAAGATCAACGCCATCGGCTCAGATGAACACAGTCCACAACGACGTTGACACTTCTGAAGACTCAAGTCAATTCTTGCAAGCGACGACTTACGACATGGGGCACCTAAGTGGATCGTCCACGGTACCACCTTTTCTGATCTCCGTTGAAGTCTTCGGCAAACCTCTTTCCATGGAGCTAGACACCGGAGCAAGCGTCTCGGTGATGTCTGCAGACAAGTTTCACGCTGCATGTCCCAATGTGAGTCCCGAACCTTCAAGCGTTCTTTTGCGGGGATTTTCTGGAGACCTTGTGCAAGTCAAAGGCAAAGCAAACGTTCATGTTAAGTACAAAGGTCATGAGGAAGTTCTTCCACTGTTCATTACCACCGGACCCTCACCAACGTTGCTTGGCCGGAACTGGTTTCGCGCTCTGGGCCTGAGCTTCGAGGGACTCGAAACTGTGAACAAGCTCACTGATGTCGGGACTCTTATAAGTCAATTCTCTGGAGTCTTCGAAGAAGGCTTAGGCACATTCAAGGGAATTTCTGCGAAAATTCTGGTGCCCGCAAATGCTCCACCAAAGTTCTGCAAGCCCCGACCTCTTCCATTTGCACTGCGCGATGGAGTCACCCAGGAACTCCAGAGATTGCAACGGGAGGGGGTGATCGAGCCTGTCAAAACTTCAGACTGGGCAGCCCCCATTGTTCCTGTCTTAAAGAAGGATGGCAGGGTGCGCATATGCGGAGACTTTAAAGTGACAGTGAATCCCGTGTCACGTTTGGAAACCTACCCTGTTCCGCGTGTTGAAGAACTGTGGGCTGCGCTCTCAGGGGGAGACAAGTTCACGAAGCTGGATTTGCGGGATGCATATCAGCAAGTTCCCCTGGACCAAGAGTGTCGTAAGTTCGTGACAATCAACACCCACATGGGTCTTTTCCAGTACACAAGGCTCCCGTTCGGAGTATCTTCGGCCCCAGCCATATTCCAGCGCGAAATGGAGAATCTTTTCCGAGGCTTACCAAGCGTAGCCGTTTACTTTGACGACATCATTGTCACGGGTGTTGATGATCAGGACCACTTGAAGAACCTCAAGAGCGTTCTCCAGCGACTTCAGGATGCCGATCTCAAGGTGAAGCTGGAGAAATGCGAGTTCTTTGCACCTGAAGTGGAGTACCTGGGCCACGTCATTAACAACCACGGACTGGCTCCAAACCCAAAGAAGGTGGATGCCATCGTCAACGCCCCTGCTCCTCGTAACGCGAAGGAACTTCAAAGTTACCTTGGCCTGATTAACTTTTACAGACGTTTCTTGCCAAATCTTTCATCGACGCTTCGTCCCCTGCACCTGCTGCTCATGGAGGGCAAGAGGTGGACGTGGCAGAAGGAGCAAGAGCAAGCCTTTTGTGAAAGTAAAAGGCTCTTGACAAGAGCACCTGTTCTGGTGCATTATGACTCCAAAAAAGAGCTTCTACTCAGCTGCGACGCTTCACCGTACGGTGTTGGTGCTGTGCTGGCGCACATCGAGAGTGATGGAAGAGAGCGACCAGTGGCATTTGCGTCACGGCGTTTACTTCCGGCTGAACAAAATTACAGTCAAGTTGACAGAGAAGCTCTTGCTTTGATTATTGAAGGGCAAGGGCTCAATTTCACCCATGAGACTCCAACGAATTTGAACCTACAATTTCTAGATCTTCACCTGATGTTCCAAGACAGGCACACTTGCTGGCAATACTCACCAAGAACCAAAAAAGGCCTGCTTCAGTACGACTCAGCTCACTCAAAAATCATCAAAAGAGGAATCGTCAAAAGCACAATGAGTGCAGCCTTAATAAAGTCGTGCACACATTCCGCGGCTGAGAGTTTTCAAGCTCAAGTGCAGCGCCTCAAGATATCTGGGTTCCCGAGTTCGATTTTGTTTGAAGTCGTCGAATCCTTACTCACCAACAGTGGCCAACGAGAGCGCACACGAGAGAAGAACCAACGACCAGCAGTGGTGCCATACATACATCAGATTACACACAACTTAAAAAAGATCGCTTCTAAATATCAAGTCCAGGTGGCACTCTCTGCACCAGATAAACTTAGGCGGTTGTGTCCGAGAATTAACCATCTCCAACCACAGCAAGCTGAGTGCAATGTGAAACATCAACAACAATACGTCGACTGCCAACGAGGAGTGGTGTACGAAATACCTTTCACCTGCGGCAAAACATATGTGGGACAAACAGGCCGATGCATCAATGATCGCTTACGAGAGCATGCCTTAGCCTTGAAATCGTCACCAGCCGGCCATCTTGCGATACATGCAAGGGACTGTACGTGCTCAGCAGTGTTTAGCCGAACCAAAATCCTAAGACGTTTTCGATCCAAAAGAACACGCGAATTGTATGAAGCCCATGCAATTGTGTCTAGTGGGGCGGTGTGCATCAGCGCCCCTTCGATCGCCTTATCTCAGAAGGAACTTCACTACCTCAATCTTATGACTTGACGACACGTACTTAGCCTGCAATCTCATGTTCCTTAGTGGTCTAAAACTTCACCCCCTTTTTTTCATCATCTACGATTTCAGTGCGTGTACTTCAACAATTTTTTAATTTTGTTTCAAAATTATTGCTTCCTTCTTTCTCTTTTATTTCTTACGTGTTTTCTTTTTTTCACTCACATATATCATCAGAAACTCACCCCTTTTTCATATATTTTATTTTATAATTTTTACGTATAACAACTTCGAGGGTGTACATTTTTTCTTTTATGGTATAACATCGGTAACTTCTTTCTTCTCCTCCTTTATAGACTATTAAATGTCAGTTGTCAGTTAGCGCCCTTCCTGTCTACTTCGTCCTTCCTTCCTTGCTGTTTTGCGCTATTTTACTAATGATGGACAACCAACTAGCCCGCTCAGCTCATCTTGCTTTGGTTTTGCGGCGTAAGCAAGTTTCAGCCAATACCTGTGGGGAAGACCATTCACTGCGGTGACCGACCACAAGCCTTTCACAAAAAACGGTCAGCTAGACGATAGGGACGAAACAGAGACAGGGAGAAACAGAAACAGAGACATACACACCGCTGACTATCAACTAAGACTTTATACTTCTTCTTCATCACTTTGACCCAAAGATTCACACCTAAAGTATTGCCAATAAATCACCTAAATCCTTACATTACACTACTAAATTACTAAATAAAAATAAAAATAAAAATAAAATAAATTAATTACAATAAATCACAATAAGTCAATGATGTGTATGTCTCTGTTTCTGTTTCTCCTGTCTCTGTTTCGTCCCTATCGTCTAGCTGACCGTTTTGTGAACTATGTACCAACTAGCTCAACTTCAGCCTGTTACTGACAAGCCTTTACTCGGACTGCTGAACTCCGATCGAGGCGTGCCAAGCCAAGCCTCTCCCCGAGTTACAAGGTGGGCTTTGACCCTTTCATGTTACCAGTTTAAACTCATCTACAGACCTGGAAGGCTGTTGGGGAACGCCGACGGTCTCAGCAGACTGCCTCTTCCGACGAACAGCGCCCCCGATAGCACGCCAGCCGACGTGTTCATGCTGGAGCAGTCCTACCCTGATGTATTATCTCCAGCTGCAGTCGCTCGAATGACAAGGAGAGATCCTCTGCTCTCGCAGGTTGTGCAGGCTGTGCTCACTGGAACACCTTTTCCTGCCGGTGGAGACTGGGGTCCTTTCTCTGCCAGGTACAACGAACTCAGCCTACACGAAGGTTGCCTTTTGTGGGGATCTCGTGTAGTAGTGCCTACGCTCCTACAGCCCCAAGTGCTTCAACTTCTTCATGCTGGGCACCCTGGAGTAGAAAAAACCAAGATGATTGCCAGATGCCATGTCTGGTGGCCTGGGATCGATAATGCTATCGCCAATCAAGTGAGAGACTGCAATGTCTGTCAAGCTTATCACAAGTCTCCACGAGGCGTACCCATCACGCCTTGGCCTTTTCCTGAGAAGCCATGGTCCAGGCTCCATGTGGACTTTGGGGGCCCATTCATGGGCCACTACTTCCTAGTTATGGTAGACGCTTTTTCCAAGTGGGTGGAAGTGCATCCTGTTCCATCACCCTCAGCAGAGGCCACGATATCGGTGTTCAGGACCGTTTTCGCGCAACATGGTCTGCCCGACCTCATTGTTTCTGATAATGGGCCAGCATTTATCAGCAGCCAGTATGCTGAATTCTTGCAGCGGAATGGCATTCGTCGCATGCTGGTACCACCATACCACCCCGCTTCTAATGGAGCAGCAGAAAGAGTAGTTCAAACTATAAAGGACAAACTCAAGAAGAGTGCGCCTGGTGAATTCAAAACTCAGGTGGCAAGATTACTATTTCACTATCGCACGACGCCGCATGAAGTAACGGGTCGCGCGCCATGCGAGTTGCTCATGGGCAGGAAAATCAAAACGCCATTAGACGTCATGCACCCCAACCTTCGGACCACCGTCCAACTGAAACAACTGAAGCAGAAGTTGCACGCTGACCAAGGTTGCCGTCGTGGTCCACTGCTCGATTCTGGTACGCCGGTATTTGCAAGGAATTTCAGACCCGGACCGCCTTGGGTGCCTGCTTCAGTTTCGGGCCCAGTGAGTGCATCCTCAGCCGAGATTACCCTGGAAGATGGAACGTCCTGGCATAGACATGGAGATCACCTTCGTCTGAACCCCATGCATCCTTCACCCCAGCCAGGGGTCGTCCCTCAACAGCATCCCGAGCTGCCGCTACCGATGGAAAATACCGCACCAAGTGAAGCCGAACCTGAGCAGCAGCCGACACCATCAGGGGAAACATGCCCATCACCAACCCCTGCCCTGGTCGAGGAGAGTCCCGCTATTTTAAGGAGGAGCTCAAGAATCAAGCGACCTGTTCGGCGGTACTCTCCAGGACCATGAAAAAATAAAACTTCACTTAGGGGGGAGGAGTGTTAACCGCCTACTAGCGCCACCTGCACCGCCTTCTAAACTGGTGTAGGAAGGACGGCAATGGATTCTTTGTGGGATATTAAAGACCAGTGTGTTGTGAGCTGTCATCCAGTTCGGATGTCTTTTCTTCGCGCTCCGCACTCATAGCAGCCACGATGAAGTCTTGACGGCGTGTAACGTCGTCGCCTTCGCCACCATCAACGGTCGACGCGCAGCCGACACGAAGTCTTGACGGCGTGTACGCGTCGTCGCCTTCGCTAGCATCAAGCGTCGACGCGCAGCCGCGGCGAAGTCTTGACGAGCGTGTAACGTCGTCGCCTTCGCCACCATCAACGTCGACGCGCAGCCACGGCGAAGTCGCTGGCAAGCGCGTGTAACGTCGTCGCAGCCATCAGCATCAACGTCAGCCAGCGCGGCCGGCCGAAGTCGTGGCGGCGTGTAACGTCGTCGCCTTCGCCAACATCAGCATCGACGCAGCTCGACGAAGTCTTGACAACGTGTAACGTCATGCGCCTTCGCCAGCATCGAGCGTCGGCGCGCAGCCCGCGACGAAGTCTTGACGGCGTGTAAAGTCGTCGCCTTCGCCAGCATCAACGTCGGCACGCAGCCACGACGAAGTCTTGACGTCGATATAACGTCGCGTCGCCTTCGCCAGCATCAACGTCGACGCGCAGCACGACGAAGTCGTGACGTCGTGTAGCGTCGCCGCCTTCGCCAGCATCAGCGTCGGCAGCGCCGCACGAAGAAGTCGCGCAGCGGCGTGTAACGTGCGTCGCCTTCATCGCCGACCATCGGCGTCGACGCCGCAGCCACGGCGAAGTCTTGACTCAGGCCGTGTAACGTCGTCGCCTTCGCAGCATCAGCGTCGGCGGCAGCCCGACATGACGAAGTGCTGTGGCGTCGTAACGGCGTCGCGCGGCCGGCATCACAGCGTCCGGCGCGCAGCCTCACGGACGAGCCTTGACGTCGTGTAACGTCGTGATGACGATGACGTCCAACGTCGACGTCCTGAAGTTGTCGGGACGTCTTCGGCATCGAGTTGCGTCATGTCGACAACGGCGTCGACTAAGTGACCCAAGCGTCCTTATGACGTCGGATTGACCAGGACACCGTCATCTTGACGTCCCGTGACGTTGTCGTCGTTTACAATGCAATATGAGCGTCAGACGCGGTCTTGATATCATGTAGCGCTGTTGTCAGCGTCGATGATGACGTTGGCGTCAGAGCGTCATCCTGGTGTCGCATGGCGTTGTGACAACAAGTCAGGTAGCAGTGACTTTATTCACGTGACGACGGCGTCTAGGTTGTATCAAAAATTTAGCACGGCGTTCTAATGTTTCATGGCCGCGACCATGTGTGCCCGGTCGCAGGCTTGGCGTGGAAGCGAAACGCGTTGTTTCATAGAAAAAAAGTGAAAGCCGTTTTACAACTCACCTGCAATGCCGGGTGGAGCGCGGCTCTTGAGGAGGAGGCGGCAAGGGTACTCAGGGAGGTATGCCCCTCCTCCTCCGGGGGGTGGGGTCACACGTGACACTCGCGGGGGGAGGGGGTCACGTGACCCCCCCCTCCGGGTCACGTGACCCTCCCGACATGTCCCAACATGTCGGGACGACACGCCGATCAAGACTTCGTCGTGGCTGCGCGTCGGCGTTGATGCTGGCGAAGGCGACGGCGTTACACATTGTCAAGACTTCGTCGTGGCTGCGCGTCGGCGTTGATGCTGGCGAAGCAGCGGCAGTTACACGCCGTCAAGACTTCGTCGTGGCTGCGCGATCGACGTTGATGCTGGCGAAGGCGACGACGTTACACGCCGTCAAGACTTCGTCGTGGCCTCGCGCGTCGACGTTGATGGTGGCCCGAAGACGACGACGTTACGCGCCGTCAAGACTTCCGTCGTGGCTGCGCGTCGACGTTATGATGCTGGCGAAGGCGACGACGTTACACGCCGTCAAGACTTCGTCATTGGCTGCGCGTCGACGTTGATGCTGGCGAAGGCGACGACGTTACACGCCGTCAAGACTTCGTCGTGGCTGCGCGTCGACGTTGATGCTGGCGAAGGCGACAACGTTACACGCCGTCAGGACTTCGTTGTGGCTGCAGCGTCGACGTTGATGCTGGCGTAGGCGACGACGTTACACGCGTCAAGACTTCGTCAGTGGCTGCAGCGTCGGCGTTGATGCTGGCGAAGGCGACGACGTTACACGCCGTCAAGACTTCGTCGTGGCTGCGCGTCGACGTTGATGCTGGCGAAGGCGACGACGTTACACGCCGTCAAGACTTCGTCGTGGGCTGCGCATCGACGTTGATGCTGGCGAAGGCGACGACGTTCCACGCCGTCAAGACTTCGTCGTGGCTGCGCGTCGAGCGTTGATGCTGGCGAAGGGCGACGACGTTACACGCCGTCAGGGATGCTGCGGCAGTCGGCCGACGCGTCGACGTTCGCGTTGCTGGCGAAGGTGACAACGACCACACGCCGTCAAGTCTTCGTCGTGGCTGCACGTCGACGTTGATGCTGGCGAAGGCGACGATGTTACACGACATCAGGAACTGGTCGTGGCTGCGTCGACGTCGATGCTGGCGAAGGCGATGACGGTACACGCCGTCAAAGACTTCGTCGTGGCTGCACGTCGACGTTGATGCTGGCGAAGGCGATGACGTTACACGACGTCAAGACTTCGTCGTGGCTGCGCGTCGACGCGTGATGCTGGCGAAGGCGACGACGTTAGCGTTACGCCGTCCGTGCTTCGTCATGGCTGCACGTCGACGTTGGTGCTGGCGAAGGTGACAACGTTACACGCCGTCAGGTCGCCGATCGATGGCTGCACGCCGACGTTGATGCTGGCGAAGGCGACGATGTTACACGACATCGGGACTCCCCGATGTGCGCTGCTGCGCTCGACATCGATGTGCTGGCGAAGGCGACAGACTGATACACGCCGTCAAGACTTCGTCGTGGCTGCGCGTCGACGTTGATGCTGGCGAAGGCGACGACGTTACACGACGTCAAGACTTCGTCGTGGCTGCGCGTCGACGTTGATGCTGGCGAAGGCGACGACGTTACACGCCGTCAAGACTTCGTCGTGGCTGCGCGTCGACGTTGATGCTGGCGAAGGCGACGACGTTACACACGTCAAGATCTTCGTCGTGGCTGCACGTCGACGTTGATGCTGGCGAAGGCGACGACGTTACACGACATCAAGGCTTCGTCGGCTGCGCGTCGACGTCGATGCTGGCGAAGGCGACGACGTTACACGCCGTCAAGACTTCGTCGTGGCTGCGCGTCGACGTTGATGCTGGCGAAGGCGACGACGTTACACGCCGTCAAGGACTTCGTCGTGGCTGCAGCGTCGACGTTGATGCTGGCGAAGGCGACGACGTTACACTTGCCCGTCAAGACTTCGTCGTGGCTGCGCGTCGACGTTGATGCTGGCGAAGGCGACGACGTTACACGCCGTCAAGACTTCGTCGTGGCTGCGCGTCGACGTTGATGCTGGCGAAGGCGATGACGTTACACGCCGTCAAGACTGCGTCGTGGCTGCGCGTCGACGTTGATGCTGGCAAAGGCGGCGACGTTACACGCCGGCAAGACTTCGTCGTGGCTGCGCGTCGGCGTTGATGCTGAGCGAAGGCGACGACGTTACACGCCGTCAAGACTTCGTCGTGGCTGCGACGTCGGCGTTGATGCTGGCGAAGGCGACGACGTTACACGCCGTCAAGGCTTCGTGTGACGTTGATGTTAACGATGACGGCAGGACGACGTTAACGTGACGTCATAGCGATGTTTGACGTTGCGTGGGGCGTCGACATCAACGTCGGCATCGACGACCCGTCCACGTCGTCCTCGACGCGGCGCGCGACGTCATGACCGCGTTGCAACGGCGACTTGATGTCGCGTAACGGCGTTGTCCTCAACGCGAAGGATGTCACGACGGCCTTACGACAGCATCTTGGCGTCGCGTAACGTCGTAGTCGACGATGACGTCGTGGTGCGTCGTAACGTCACGTCGTCGTGTCGTGGTGCTTGACGTTACCTCTGGCGTCAAAATCATAAAAAATGCAATAGAGCCCCTGCATATAGCCCAATATAATACCTATGACCTCGACCTGTATCTCCTCGATCGCACGCAGCGAAGGTGGCAGGGAGTCAGAGTGTGGTTTCAAAGTGACTTCGGTTTCACCTGATCGCTTTACACATTATTGAGGTGCAACTGAAAGCACGAGCGGAGCCTACAGCTAGTCCCACTCGTACTTTCTAGTACACTCTAGCCTGCTTAGTTAGACCACGCATATAACCTCCTATATTGCACGGTGCTCGATCGTCGTGCTCGGTGGTGTCCCGGCATTCGGCAGCTCCCATCACGAATCCCTATTTATATCCAGCTGCGGCAAGTCGATTCGCAGGTGAGTGACAGAATGATACATTTGCTTGTCCTGCCTTTGGCTGAGTTGCCGCTGAAAGCTGTTCCTCTCACATCAACAAAAAAACTGTTTTATGTTTGGTGTTGAGTGTGTTTGGGATATTTTACGAGTTTTAGGTACGTGAATGTTAACTCATACCTGGACAACATTGACGCCTAGCCTATCTGCCAGTTTGAGATGGTTCACAAATCAGACGTGCCGAATGCGAAAGATCACACTCCAGATTATTTAAGATAAACAGTGAATCGTTATTACATTCGGACAGTAACATGGTGAATCAAAAGTACGATTTTAATCTTGGTATATACGCGGTTCCAGGCATGTCTCGATGTATACCACTTTCTGCTTCATGCACAAGCAAGTCAGTGAGGATGAAAGAGTGACACACCATCAAATAATATCAGACCCAGAACAACGAGCAAGCTGGCTACAAACAACCAATAGAGACAACCGGATGCCATCAGACTATTCCACGGTCTGCAGCAAGCATTTTCTGCCATCCGACTTTATTAATGGTAAGAGGGGAATACTAAAGAGGGGAGCCATCCCTAGCCTGTTTAAATGGACACTGACAGGGTATTTATTGAAGTGATGGACCGAATCTGCTGAACTTCAGATTCGGCAAGGTTTGTAACGCCGAACTTTGCGAAGGAAAGTTCGGCAAAGATTCGGCAAAATTCGGCAAATGTCTGCGACGCAACGCGAGAACGCTCACCGGGCCGTGGATTGCAAATGGACGCCGTCAGTCGTGACGGTTATATCGCGGTGCACGGTGGTGCAGCGTAGTACAACCAACTCCGGCTCGTTGAGTACAACCAGTGGTTACGGCGAGGTGCGTGGAGGAGTAGGCAACGCGGTAATTGTGTTTGTGAGCGAGTGTGGTTCTCTTCAGTATTTTCTGCCTCAGGAATGAAGATCGACCAGTGATTTACGCAGTCCACTGCGCAAGTAAAAATGATGCGGTACATTCTGCACGTGACGGGGTTTAATTTGACATTTCCACTTGATAGCTGCTTGCTAGTATCCGGCGGCGCGCTCAGCTGGCATACCGCGACTACGCGTATAACAACTATCGTGCGAAGTCCAACCGCCGACCGAGGCCCGCTCGCACCGGACTGCAGGGTTTCGTTCTACGGAGACTGCTGTTACCGCGGGCGCCTCCTCAGACTCACTCAACCTACGGACAGCGTGCATCGCGCTGCGCCGTTCTGTTACGGTTTAAATAAACGGATTACCCTGAGTATGTGAAACCACTGATGCAACGAGAGTAGTTGAAACATTGGCCGACAATTACTTTAAAGCACTCGTCGCAATTATAACAATTCTGTTTTCGGCTCAGAAGTAGTGTGTGCCGCTGCGCTGCGCACTCTGCGCGAGTGTGTGGACCGCCTCGTAATTTGCGAGTCCAATGGCCATATTTTGTCCTTCCTGTGTTCGTCCGCGTCTTAAACGTCGAACTATTGTGTGTTGTGTCTATTCATTAACTCACGGAAAGTTGGTTGGCAGGCGCCTCAGCGTACGGGTTTGTAACCTTTCTGCCAGCCGCGCACGCTTCCCGTGTTTTATTATTTTGTGCAAATAAAGATTGATTGGTTGATTGATTGGAGTTATTTCGAGATTTTCCTGTATCTTCATAAAACTAAACACAGAACTATATTGCTCGACGTTGCGCTCCGACGTCTCTAACTTTCCCTATCTTTCTAAACGTTCGTGTTTGTCCTAACACCAGAAACTGGCATTTTAAACGTTAAAAACGAGACGTTGCTAATATGGGACGCATACTTTCATGCAAAGCTGACGTCAAGTGACTCAAATCGAAGACCATGCATATTTACAATAATAATATTAACTTTTCTGGTGAAGGCTCAGCAACCGTTGCATTCGTTTTCGCGCACAGAACGGTAAGTCTCAGAGAAAGCAAGAACGCAGCGTTATGGCCCTCATTTTAACACTGTACACACACATGCAGGCAGGGGCGGATGCCGGAATTTCTTGAGGAAAGGGTCAGGTGTTGGTCAGCGTACCTTATGTTTAGGAACCCCTCACCCTCTCCTTCGTTTTACGCCCTAAATTTTACACATACAGAAATCAAGAGAGGGGTCAGGACATCCGGACCCCTCTCTAAATCCGCCCCTGCATGCAGGGTTGCGCTAATAATGCCTCGAAACCGAAACTCTCGTAGCGTGATTCGTGACTGCCACCCAACCTCGTTGTCACGCCACTTCTGCTAGAAGTCACTCTAAAATTGCCAGTAAACACATAAAAACGACATCGATACAATTATCTTGTAGAATATCACCTTACTTAGCAATAACTGTGTCAATATGCATTACATGTTGCATTTAAGTTAAGAAAGAAACAACATAAAACCTTTTTTCGCCAGAAAAAACTAAATTTCAACGTAAGTCTGGTAACAATGTATTTTTGCCGAATCTTTGCCGGAATCTCTTGAGAAATTCGGCAAAAGTTCGGCTTTGCCGAATCCCAAGATTCGGCGCCGAACTTTCGATTCGGCAAAAGTTCGGCCCATCACTAGTATTTATGCTCGCCGAGGTTTCTAGTTGTACGTGACATATGAGAGCCCAACTACCCCAGAAAACAATTCACGGCTCGAAATTCGGTTTCTTTCTGCCCGAAAACCGCCGATCAAGAACTGGCCGGTTTGAGTCGCGCTCACTCTCTTCTCCGTAGTCACGGGCCGTTTTCTATGGTTTAGACACAACCACCGAATTTAATCAAAGTCGTGGGTCATCCAAGGCACACATACAATATTAAAATTGAAAAAATTAAACCCATTTTTGTGGCTTCTAAAAAGCTGCAGATTCGTTGATTGCAAAAAAAGAAGTTGCACAGAGAGCCAAAAGCATTAAATGCGTCCACTGCGTAACCCTCAACATGGCGTCGCTATCGCGTATCGTGGTTCTCGCGGGCTGGACGGCGATGGCAGCGGACGACGCGCGTGGAACCTCTACTTCAGAACTGTCGTTCGCGGTACCGGCGAATTCTGTCTTCCTTCGAAAGAGAAATTTGGGACCGATCAAAATAATTCGTATTCATCCCGCACGACACGCCCGACTACCATGCCGATTTGTACGAAGACGTCGCCGAGCCGTCACACCTTCTCGTAGCTGCCCGTATGGAAATCTTATATCTGGGCCATATCTGGCCATATCAAACATTATATGATTATATACAGCCTATATACAGACTTATCTGGCGTATATACAGACTGATATGGCGCATATACAGACATATCTGGCGTATATACAGACTTATCTGGCGTATATACAGACTTATCTGGCGTATATACAGCCTGATATGGCGTATATACAGACTTATCTGGCGTATACACAGCCTTATCTGGCGTATATACAGCTTTATCTGGCGGCCGGTTTTCAATATATTAAGAAGTTTAAAAAAGTTAAAAATTTACTTTGTTAGCAAAATGTGAATGACTCATTGTTCGCAAGCTAAATATTAGCACAAATAATCCCAAACTTCAGCTTTGGCAAGCTTAAGTTTGAGATTATTTGTGCTAATTTTCACGAGGATTTCAATGTAGAATTAATTATTTTGAAGTGTTAACATTACGCCGGAATAGACAATTTGCTAAATCCCCAAGCACCTCGGCCCGTACTCGAGGAATCATGGGGACGGTGTTTCTTCAGCTGCCTAGTGATCGGAAATTTCGACCAATTCTTTGGTTACACAGTTTTGAGTGTAATTCAGAGTCACCCTGAACAAGTGTCGTATTGAACCCAAGTACCTGTCATATCACTTTTAACATTTTTCGCCAATGTCAGTACTGTGCATTCTGTTCAACCTTCAACCTGGATGAGCTGCAGACATATCTCTTACATTATTATCATTCTCGTACAGCTTCAAAGACGCTGATATTAAGTTAGAAACGCTAAAAATGCTAGAAACAGCTCCGCTGAATCCGAGCTAAATCCCGGTTTTGGTTGTTGTGATTTCTCGGCTTTTAAGTAATTCCTGCTAAAACAACAATCACGAGAATGATAATCTTGTAAGAGATTTCGGCGCCTCAGCCTGGTTGAAGGTTGGACAGAATGCACAGTATCATAAACGCTGCCATTGACGAGAAATTTTAAAAGTGATATGACAGGTCCTTGAGCCCTTTGGGACGCTTGTTCAGGGTGACTACGAATTACACTCGAAACTGTGTAACCATGGAATTGGTCAAAACTAGCGATCACTAGGGAGCTGGATCACCGTTCCTATAATTCCTCGAGTGCGGGCAGGGGCACTTGGGAGAATTGTAGACAATAAAAAGATATAAAGTGCTGATTTCAGGCTTGTGTCCTTTTGATATGCCTGGCCAGATCTGGAATTTCCTTACTTAGCCAGATCTGGGATTTCCATATCTGGCCAGGGATATCAGGCTATATCTGGCAGATATACCATATCAGGTTATATGTGGCCAATTTTTGATATGGCCATATCTGAAATCTTCAGATCTGGCCAGATATAATTTTTTTGTAAGGGTGAAGACATCGTTCGCGCAAACATCGAGCACGAAGTGTGTACTTTGAGTTGAATATGCACGCGTACGACTGCCTTAAGGTGCGAATGTGCCCAATGCGTGGTGCTGCCCGACTTCAACCCGGGAATGCATTTGCTGGAGGAAAATCAGCAGCAAACTTTCCAACCTACAGTTGACCGGCTGCATTATTACTAAAGATAGGGTTTCCCCAGTAGCTCAGTGGAAAGATGTTCGCTTTAACCGCGGCGGAACCAGGTCCAATCCCTTGTGTGGGCGTACCCTTTTTTTCTTAACAATTTGCGATATTTACTTTTTTTTTTTCAGTTATTACTGAAAGAAACAAATCTTGTGGACGAAACGTCGCTGAACTAAATGGTACGGGATTTCCTTTTGACACCTGCGAACTCAAAGTAGTGACTTTCCACAAAATGCTAGGAGCATATAAATCGGGTCAGGGTAGCGTCCGCTTTCCGAGGTGCCCGTAACTGTTCTACAAGAATTGCAGCCAGCCATTGGACCTGATCCCGTTGATCTTTCGGAAACTTGTGCAGACTCTGCTGCACAATGCCACTTTCAGATGCAGGACATGTGAGGAACTCTTCACGCAACATCTTGGGGAATTCTTTTCGGAGCCGATCACGGAATTCACCACGGGCACTCACTACTCATTTCCAACTCTTCAATCTACATAACAACTCATCTTGGAGTGCAGAACAGCGAGCGGAACAAACATAACTGCAAGAGTATCGCACGGCAAACGGATCCGGCAACGCATAGTCGTCTGCTGCGCACGGCCAAAAAACAAATGTAAAAAAAAAGCGCCCGGTCAGGTGTAGTTACGACTTCCGACACTCAATCTCCTCCGACCTCCGTGCGCAGGTTTCGGTTTCGGTTTCGAGCAGTTACGTTTTTTGGCTTTATTAAAAATATACGCGACTCTAGCAAAATATTAATTGGGTAGTCTTCCAACACCATTGTAACTCGTCTAACAAAAAAAAATTAAAGAAATGAAAGCCGTTTACAATTCCCTGTAACGCCGAATGAGAGCGCAGCTCTTGAGCGAGAAGGAGGGGAAGGAACGGAGAGGGGGCTATGTCCCTCCTCCTCTCCTGCTAGCCTCCCATTTAGGGGAAATTTTTCCGCTAAATTTAGCGGAAGAAAAATCCCTGCTAAATTTAGCAGGGAAAATTTTTCATCTAAATTTAGCGGGAATTTTTTTCGCTAAATTTAGCAGAGAATACTTTCCGCTAAATTTAGCGTTGAAACTTTTCCGCGAAACTACAGCACAGAATGTTTTCCGCTAAATTTAGCGGGGAACTTTTTTCGCTAAATTTAGCGGGGAAATTTTTCGGCTAAATTTAGCGGAGACAATTTTCTGCTAAATTTAGCGGGGTAAATTTTCTCTCAATTTAGCAGGAAATTTTTCCGCTAAATTTAGCGGGGAAATTTACCCATCATGCACTCGAGGTTAAGCCGACGCCGCTCAAGCCGGAAACGGGCGCCTAAGAAATGTTTGGGGGTGTCAGCGTCCCTTTAAAGGGGCACTGGCACCCCAAAGGCCGTATCCTTCTGTGTTGTCTAAAACGATGCAAGTTGTAGTCATAAACACGGAAAAAAATACAGCGCAAAAAAAGATTTTCACCACGCGCGCGCGCGCCTTTTTATTTTTGGCGTTTTTCTCTCCCGCTCTTTACCTCCTCGCTTCTTTTGATTTGTAACGTAAGATATCATAAAATTTAGAAGCATGGTAAGCGACATTTTACGTGATGGTG
>JAZHYW010024978.1:0-20174 GCA_037355805.1 Ixodes ricinus | reverse complement strand
ACAGTCGAACGACCTTTTGGTAACTAGTGCGGGCACCTTACGGCGGAACAGTAGTACAGCCAACACGTTACTAAGAACACAGTATACTGTCATGGAAAATTCCCCAAAGAAGTTGCACCGATCCGTGCAATGGAACGCGACTATCGGCGATCCCAACGCCGCCACTACTGCCGCCGCGGCCACTGAGGAAACTGCACAGCTGTTTGAACTGGCTCAGAGTATCGCATTCGATAGCGTCAACTATTACTCTTCTATTTCGGCTTTCATCGGCAATATCGTGGCCGAAATATACAAGGTAAGAGCGATATGGTTGCCAACCACCGTCTCTCATGCGGAAATACCGTGAATAAATACAGAAGTCAGCACGCACCCAGCTCGGGACGCGCTACCTGAAATCTCCGGTGAGCCGTTGGTTGTATAAAAACAGCAGTAATTATGCCGCGAAACCTTGTAAACTAATTTTTGAAAAACCATCCCGTGCCTTCTATTTTGTACCAATCTCCAATAAAGGTTCCTACGAAAAAGAGTTTATTTCCGTTTGTTTTTATGCAAAGAACTAGCTTTCTTAAAGCATGCCCGCGAAAGATGTTACTCTTTCTGTGGATGCTTGCTAGTAGAGGGCGCCACCGCCGCGTTGTTTTGCGAGTTCTCCGTCCCCGCAGGACCGCGGGGGGAAAGGACGTAACTACCCATGTTCGCCCTGCTGCGGAGTAAACTCCGCGCGTGCGCGCGCGTATGTGTGTGTGTGAGTGTGTGTACGCGCGCGCCCGCGCGCTTTGCTCTGCTTTGTTTTAAGAATGGCACAGGTTTGTTACCTGTTTTTACACGTGTATCTTTCTGTTTTGAGTAATTGAATTTGTTTTCACTCTCCCGTATCCTTTCCCTACTTGGCGGCGGGCTGGCTGCGTCTCATCAAGGGGTCTCATCAACCTTTCTGCCTACCCTTGCACCCTGCCTAGTGGGTATCGCAATCTGTGCAAATAAAAATTATTATTATTATTATTATTTATTATTATTATTATTATTATTATATAGAAGAAGAAGAAGTCCAACAGGGCGGTCGTTCGCTTCTAGAGCTCCTCGTATTTTCCCTGTAATTAATACTTCTCAAGCATCTTCACGACCGGAAAGCTATTCATGCTGCTTCTCAAGCACCGTGTCACTCTGGGCTCAGTCATCTCCCACGCCAAGGCCCCTATCGCCTTGATCTGACCACCGACTTCACAGGCAAGCATCCACCACATCCCTTGGCGTCACGCTCTACGGCAGTCCTCTCCGACTGGAACTCTTCTTGGTGAAGCTTCACGCCCGAGTTCGACCTGAGTGACAAGAAGATATGGCGGTGAGACATACGGCAACCATTCTGATTACTGCTGGCAGGATCTATGAAGACCGCAAGCCCATTCCTTCAGGTATCACCCATTGATTCTCTGTGTCGTGCAGTTTCACGGGTGGGCAACTGCGCTCGAGCTCAGCACAAAACTGCCACGTGGAGTGTTCGTATACAACCTTGACTCCTCTCGTTCTACACTTATTCGAGAAGTGCGTATTGACTGGTGTCTGTGTTGCATTACCGCTGTGTACTCGCCCTTCCCTAATAATGGATTGTGCCAAATGTGCTCGTGCTCTGCCGGCAGACGGCAGATCCCTGACGTGTGCGTCTTGCCGAAGGGGTTACCATCTTGGCAAGTCTTGTTCTGGCGTCGCAGATGGGACGTTCGCGGGGATGGGCGCTGTCAGGCGAGACACTTGGAAGTGTCCCACTTGCCGTACCGGCGCCACCCTCAGAGCATCCGATGTTAGCGGTGACGTTTCAGTAGATGACTCCTCCCGTACCGACGGCAGCAGGGAGGAGATTGTAGATTATGCACCTTTCACCAGCCAGCTGGCATCAATCAATGCCACTCTTAACCAGCTCCTTTCATTGAGGACAAGTGTGGAGACGCTGTTGCCTCTACCATCTAAGGTTGATCAGTTGTTGGCTTTAAAACCAGCTGTCGACGAGCTTCGCAACACGGTCCAAGGATTACAAACGACCGTTGACTCTTTCAGCTTGAAATACGATTCCGTGCTCGCTCTGGCTATGACAAATGAGGAAGCAGTTAAAGAACTTCAAAAGGAGGTTAACACGGTTAAGGCCACAATGAGAGAGCAGTCAGAGACCATTGAGCGACTGAAAGACGAGCTTAATGACATGCAGCAATACAGTCGTCGTTCCAACATGGAACTGCATGGTCTTCCGCTCTCTCATGGTGAGGATTTAATGAAGGTCATAAGCGATCTCGCTAGGCCACTTAACCTTCCAACACCTCAGTCGTCAGATATCCTGGCAATTCACCGTTTGACCAAAAAGCCGGACACAGTTCCGGTTATTTTGATTCGCTTCACCTCGGTCACTCTAAAAGACGCTTGGATGGCGGCACGTGGTAGACTCCACAGGCTGTGCCAGTCAGAAAACCACCCAAAGTTATTCTTCAACGACAACCTTACATCTGCGAATAAGGAGCTTTTCTGGCTGGCGAGGACGGGGGCCAAAGAAAAAGGATACCGCTTTGTGTGGACAAAGAACTCGAAGATTTTTGCTAGGAAAGCCGAAGGCGCGCCAGCCATTCGAATCAACACAAAAAACGACCTTCTGCTACTGGTGTAAAACATGACAACGTGTTTTTCTGTTCCAGACATTAATTCATTTATTCAGCTTTTGGGCCCTCTTTCTAATAACTCTTTAACACTTATTCATGTAAATATCCGAAGTTTGCGTAAACACTGGGATGAGTTTCGTGCAGTAATTAATACCTCTACCGCGTCGATAGATGTTTTCGTTCTAACTGAAATTGGTGTGTCATCTTTGCAATGCAATCAATTTATTCTTGACGGATATAAGGAGTCATTTTACACCCGTGATCATGGTAGAGGTGGTGGGATTGCTATATACGTTAAAGATAAATGGTTACTATCGCCTCGGAGCATATCTCTTGTCCATGCAGAAACACTGGCTGTTCAAATTTCTTTATCAGGTTTTTCTTTATTTTTGTTAGCGGTTTACAGGCCTCCCTCAGAAAATGTTTCGCTCTTTCTTGCTGAACTAGATGCTGTGCTTAACCAGTTTCGTTCGGAAGGACAATTTTGCGTCGTTGGAGATTTAAATATTGATACTCTTAAACCTAATAAATCGATAGTTTGTGATTATCTGACTCTACTGTCAAAATATGGCATTGAAAATATTATCACCTTACCCACTAGGGAAGAACATTTGGTTGAAAAATTAGTAGTTTCCTGTATTGACCATATCAATATTCGTGCTCCGGATATGTCTGCGAAATCCGCCGTAATTACTCATAAACTATCCGATCATTACTTTGTCGGATGTCGTTTAGACGCTCAGGCACCCGAAGAGCAAGGAACCAGGCGCGATTGTTCGTCTATTTCAATTACGGATACGGTAAAATTCGATGCTTTGGTCGCTGCCTTTGACTGGAACGAACTCTTGATGTCCGTCGAACCTTCCAATGTTTATAAAGCTTTCGTCGAGGTTTTTCAATCCTTTTATTGTGCCGCCAAGAAAGAGGTTAATTTTAAACGACGGTCTTATAAGATGACACTGTGTTGGTCTCTAGTCACATTGATTTTCATCACTCTGTACGGTTATTGCAGCATGACATAGAACGAGTAATGGACTGGTTTTCTGATAATTTATTCACGGTTAATGCCGGTAAAACAAAACTTGTCTGCTTCCGAAATCCCTTGAAGCGTGTGACTCTTGATACATCGGTTGCTCTGCATAGGTCTAATTGTCAAGACTGTGAGTGCCCCACTTTGGATTTCGTCAGTAGCGTTCAGTACTTAGGCGTATTTTTTGACTCTGACATGTCTTGGGCAACACATTTGTCGCACGTCTGTGGCAAACTTCGAACTGTTAGTTGTTTCCTTTTCAACAACCGTGTATTCATGCCATTTGCTGTCCGACGATCTATCGCTCATGCGCTGGCTTATAGTGTACTTAGATACGGTATTACGTTGTTTGGTAATTGCGCAGAACTCTGGCAAAATAAAGTAGACCGCATTTTGAAAGGTTTATTGAAAAGTGTTGGATATCAGCTTGCTTTACCCGTAGATACTGACATATTTGAAGTTGTACAAATGCCGAGTTTCCGCTCACTATTCTTAGAATGTGTCGTGCTTCGCCACTTCTGGTGTAATGATTTTAAACATCCACTTATAGCACGTAGGGAGCTTCGCAGCTCAAATCGTTTCGAGACGCCTCATTGTTATACCAGATACGGTAAGCGAGAGCGTGCTTACTATGTACCTTTCATTTTTAATAAACTTCCCGATTTCTTCTTTCAAGCTACCACAAAAAGGAAACTGAAAAAGCTGCTAACTAATATTTCAATCTAGGTCCGCTTCGTGGGCTTTTGCTACATCGTGGCGATGTGTATTGGTGTGTAATACTGTATATCATGTTTTTTTTTGTTTTTTTTTAAATATGATGTGATTTCGTCATGATTGTTGGAACGTGCCTGTTATTCACCCTTTTTGTTTCTTTCTTTGTATTTCGTCGCTTGACTGCCGGGTCCTGTCTTTCAAGCCTCCTATTGGCTTCGACAGACCCGTTTTTGTATTTTGTTTCCACTTCAAATGCTGAATAAAGATTATTATTATTATTATTATTATTATTATTATTATTATTATTATTATGGTATTAATTATTGATTATTATGTACAGCAATCAAAGAAAAAGATACTTTGTGGTTACGTTCCCGTCGTTCACCAAACAATTTGCAGTTAAAAGCAGAGTATCGAAGCGCTCGGAACAAAGCTAATGCAATTATACGGTCTGCCAAACGATGTTACTTTCAGCGAAGATTTTTTGAGGCAAAATCGAATCCACGTGAAACATGGAAGTTGATTAATTATTTTACAGGGCGTGGAGGAAGAGCATCGCTTTTTGACTCCTTCAAAAACACTTCGGCACAGATCTGCAATCAGTAGTGAACGACTTTAACAAACTTTTTGCTGCGTCATCGGGCTTTGCGAGAGACAGTGATTTCAAACCGCTTGCCTCTAGCGCAAGTATTAGTGTATCAAACTCAGCGTTCCTTCCTCTTCTCACGATAGACGAATTACACTCCATTTTGTTTTCTTTAAAACGCAATAAATCTCCTGGTGTTGATACTATTCGTATTAATGATCTCTGCCGAAACTTTGGACATGTTCAGCACGTACTTCTTACCATGATAAATGAGTTCTTGGTCTCTGGCGTCATCCCAATTGAACTAAAAACCGCACTTGTGAAGCCTGTTTTCAAGGGAGGATCGCCTAACAAGCCTGAGTGCTATCGCCCTATTTCTATCTTACCTTGCATTGGGGAGATTTTGGAAAAGCATTTGTATCTTGTAATGTCCAGCTTCATTGAAACTTCCAACATCATGTCGCCTAACCAGTATGGTTTTGTTGCTGGAAAGGGCACTCAACCACTGCTGGAAGATTTTTCTGACCTACTACACAGTGCTTTTGATCGAAACTTATGTGCATGTGCAATTTTTCTTGATGTCGCCAAGGCCTTTGACACGGTCAGTCATAAGATGCTTCTTTTAAACTGCAGAATTACGGTTTCCGTGGACCATTTATTGCATTGCTTAAAAATTTCTTTCTTGATCGCTCCCAAATCGTATCTATAGGAAACTTCAAAAGTGCTCGGCTGATGCTAAAAGCCGGTGTGCCCCAGGGATCGGTTTTGTCTCCATTGTTATTTAATCTTTTGTTAATGATATCTCAACAAGGCTCACTAGTTGCAAAATTTTTCAGTATGCGGATGATACTTTACTTGTCTCTAGTCACATTAATTACCGCCAAGCTGTGCAGTTATTGCAACATGATTCTGCACGACTAATGGACTGGTTTTATGACAATTATATTACTATTAACACATCCAAAACCAGACTTGTTTGCTTCAGGAATCCACTGAAGAGTGTAGAATTGGACTCATCATTTGTGTTACACAGATCCAGCTGCCTTGATTGTACATGTAGTTCCCTGAAATATGTTGACACTGTTAAGTACTTAGGCATATTCTTTGATTCAGATTTGTCGTGGTCAACGCATTTAACCCATGTTTCCAGCAAGCTTCGCAGCGTGTGCTGCTTACTTTACAATAATAGGGTGTTTTTGCCATTTGCCGTAAGGAAATCAATTGCTAATGCTCTTGCTTATAGTATACTAAGGTATGGCATCACATTATTTGGTAACTGTGCAGAAATATGGCAAACTAAAATTGACCGCATCCTTAAGAATTTGTTAAGAAGTGTAGGTTATCATTATGATCTTGCACCAGAAGCTGACATCTTTGAGGCTCTACAACTGCCTAACTTCCATTCACTTTTTTTGCAATGTGTTGTGCTTTCTCATTTCTGGAGTAGCGAATTTAAACATCCCTTTGTGCCCCGCAGAGATTTACGTACCTCTGATCGCTTCATAATCCCCCGGTGTTTCACAAGATATGGTAAGCGAGAGCGCTCTTATTATGTGCCATACATTTTTAACAGACTCCCCAACCACTTTTTTGAAGCTACAAATAGGAGAAAATTGAAAAATTTATTGAACAGTATTACGCTCTAATTCATTGTACAATTTCAATAATGTACTGTTGTGTGATATTTTGTATCTAATATGTTTGCTGGGATAGTGTGAGGTGATTATTTTTTGTTTCTCGTATAGTGCGATACATGCTTTAAATGTGTGCTCTACGGACTTCTTCTGTGCTATCTGTGACATTCAATTTGCTGGGTTCTGTCCTTCAAGCCTCTACTGGCTTCGACCGACCCGTCACCTTATAGTGTTATGAAGGTGTCTAAATAAATGAAATGAAATGAAAATGAAATGAAACTTTGTTGGCATGTTGTTTAGATGCTCAGGGACCCGAAGAGCAAGGAACCGGACTCGATTGTTCATGTATTTCAATTACGGATACGGTAAAAGTCGATGCTTCGGTCGCTGCATTTGATTGGAAGGAACTTTTGATGTCCGGAGAACCTTCTAATGTTTATAAAGCTCTCGTCGAGGTTTTTCAATCTTTTCTTTGTGCTGCCAAGAAAGAGGTTAATTTAAAACTACGGTCTTGTAAGCCATGGTTTAATTCAGACTATTAGTGACTGCAACAAAAAAGGATACGTTGAGGTTGGTTCCGTCGTTCACCAAACAATTTGCAGTTAAAAGCAGAGTATCAGAAGCGCTCGGAACAAAGCTAATGCAAAAATACGGTCTGCTAAACGATGCTACTTTCAGCGAAGAGTCTTGAGGCAAGATCTAATCTACGTGAAATATGGAAGCTGAATAATTATTTTACAGGGCGTAGAGGAAAGGCTTCGCTTCTTGACTCCCTCAAAAACACTTCGGCATAGATCTGCAATCAGTAGTGAAACGACTCTAACAAACCTTCTTGCTGCGCCATCGGGCTTTGCGAGACACGTGACTTCAAACCGCATGCCTCTGAAGCGCATAGTCATTAGTGTATCAAACTCAGCGTTTCTTTCCTTTTCTTACGATAAGATGAATTACACTCTTATTTTGTTTTCTTTAAAACGCAATAAATCTCTCCTGGTGTTGATACAATTCGTATCAATGATCTCTGCTGAAACTTTGGATCATGTTCAGCAACGTACTTCTTACCATGATATAATGAGCCCTTTGTCTTTGCGCGTCATCCCAATTGAAGTTAAAACCGCACTTGTGAATCCTGTTTTCAAAAGAAGATCGTCTAACGAGCCTGGGTGCTACGCCCACATTTCTATCTTACCTTGCATTGGGGAGAGTTTGTGAAAAATATTTGTATCGTGTAATGTCCAGCTTCATTGAAACTTCCAACATCCTGTCGCCTAACCAGAATGGTTTTGTAGCTGGAAAGGGCACTCAACCACCGCTGGTAGATTTTTCTGTCCTACTACACAGTGCTTCTGATCGTAACTTATGTTCATGTGCAATTTTTCTTGATGTCGCCAAAGGCCTTTGACTGCTGGTCAGTCATAAGATGCTTTCTTTTAAACTGCAGAATTACGGTTTCTATGGACCATTTATTGCATTGCTTAAAAATTTCTTTTCTTGACTGCTCTCAAGTCGTATCTATAGGAAATGTCAAAAGTGCTCGGCTGGTGCTAAAGCCGGTGTGACCCAGGGATCGGATTTGTCTCCACTGTTATTTACTCTTTTTGTTAATGATATCTCAACAAGGCTCACTAGTTGCAAAAGTTTTCAGTTTGCGGATGCTACTTTACTTGTCTCTAGTCACATTAATTGACGCCAAGCTATGCAGTTATTGCAACATGATTCTGCACGACTAATGAACTGGTTTTATGACAATTATATTACTGTTAACACATCCAAAACCAGACTTGTTTGCTTAGGAATCCACTGAATGGTGTAGAATTGGACTCATCATTTGTGTTACACAAATCCAGCTGCCTTGATTGTGCATGTAGTTTCCTGAAATATGTTGACACTGTTAAGTATTTAGGCATATTATTTGATTCAGATTTGTCGTGGTCAACGCATTTAACCCATGTTTCCAGCAAGCTTCGCAGCGTAAAGCTGCTTACTTTACAATAATAGGGTGTTTGTGCCATTTGCCGTAAGCAAATCAATTGCTAAAGCATCGTGCTTATTGTATACTAAGGTATGGCATCACATTATTTAGTAACTGTGCCAGAAATATGGCAAACTATAAAGTTGACCGCATCCTTAGGAATTTGTTATGAAGTGCAGGTTATCACCAGAAGCTGACATCTTTGAGGCTCTACAACTGCCTAACTTCCATTCACTTTTTTGCAATGTGTTGTGCATTCTCAATTCTGAAGTAGCGAATTTAAACATCCCTTTGTGCCCCGCAGAGAATTAAGTACCCGCTGATCGCTTCATAATCCCCCGGTGTTTCACTAAGATGTGGTAAGCGAGAGCGCACTTACTATATGCCATATATTTTTAACAGACTCTCAAACCACTTTTTTGAAGCTACAAATAGGAGGAAACTGAAACATCTATTGAACAGTTTTACGCTCTAATCTCATTGTAAAATTTTTATAATGTACTTTTGTGTGATATTTTGCACCTAACATGTTTACTGGGATAGTGTGAGGTGATTAGTTTTTTGTTTCTCGTATTGTGCGATACATGTTTTAAATGTGTGCTCTACGGACTTCTTCAGTGCTATCTGTGACATTCCATTTGCTTGGGTTCTGTCCCTTCAAGCCTCCACTGGCTTCGACCGACCCGTCACCTTATAGTGTTATGAAGATATCTAAAATAAATAAAATAAAAAAATATTATTATTATGAAATACTAGGAATAATATTATGTAACTCATATTTCAGTAATCAAAATTGCAAATATAGCCAGTAGAGTGTTGGGTCTGTTCAAAGCAGCAGATGCTTGTGGGACCAGAGCTAGCCTTTTATGAAGCAGACTGGATATTCACACGGACTCTGAATCATGTGCACAGCGAACACACACACACAAGCACATTTCAATGTTTCGTCAAGAGTGCATGCGAAAGTCAGAGTTGGTGCTTTAGTCGGCTTGTATGTGGCTTGAGGATGAAAAATAACAAAAGAAAAAACTGACAATCGCACACACACACACGCAAAATCATCATAAAGGCACAAAACGAGAAAAATAAAGTGATATATTACTCTAGAAACATGGATGTTTCTTGCTAAGTCCAGCAAATTCACTCGTTTTATATTAATACTAAAAATACAAGAAACTCCATTGGTGATTCTTAGAGAATGTCTGAGCATGATCCCTTGGAGCGCCACACACGTCCCATTTTGGGAAATGCTAAATGACTACTTCACTTTCTCGTTTAACTTTTTGTTTCGGCTTTCTTTTCCTTCCTCTATCTTTGTTGCCGTGTTTTGGCTCCCGTCATGGGGTCAGTATGACGTTTCCTAAGGGTCATGCAAATGAAATCTCTAATAATCTAAAATGGATCTTCCTGCGGTGGACTCTCGACGCCCAGCCTGTCAGAGCACGTCGACACTTGTGGATACGGTCATCCATATCACTCGCGGAAAGAACTACACCCATAACACTGGTGGAGGGCACCGCATCTATCGTTTCAACGACACACACCCATCATAACCCACGCACTGCTATACTACGGAAACCCAGAGCGAGGAACAACCGACGACGGCAGAGTAGCAACTGAGCACACCAGCATTCCACTGCGCGGCGAGCGCAACAAGCTCATAGATAACAAATTCATAGTGCTGAATGAAATGACGTCATCTGAGGCCCAAAGCAGGCACAGATTGTGTATGACGATTGCGTCAACGTTTGGCCCAAACTTGGCTCGAAGTCGAGTGCTGACGCAGCACTCGTCTCCAATCTCGTGCCCAGCCTCGGCCTTTTCTGATGACGCCACTTCATTCAACACTACGGCTTTGTTATCAGCAAGCGTTGCGCGGCGCTTTCTCCCCCAACTTCGAGCCACCTGTGCGCTAGACTTTCGTGAAAACGAAAAGCTATTTTCGATGAAAACCCGGTGGTGTTCGTCAGTTTGTCAGCGCCGGAAATAAAGGAGATGTTGCGCTTCAAGCCAATGATAGTGTTGCGCGCGTCACCCTCTTCTCCTCCTTATTCCTCCCTCCCCTGCACTGACAAATGAAAGATACCGTCTGGTTCTCGTCACAACGAACGTTATAATGCTAAAGCATTAAATAAAATGCATAGGATCAAAGGGAAAGCAGATTTCACAGAATAAATTCATGACTCACTTTGTCTAGAAAAAAGCAAAAAAAACAAAAAACCCCAAAAACTTAAAGTGCCTACATATAAAAAAACGCTTTCGAGGATACCTAGCACTTCTTATTAGTTGTGAATGCAAAAGCATGAATGTCGCTCTTCCGCTCCCCTAGTTCGTCTGCGGCGTACTGTCGCAAACGGCCACGTTCGCTACTGCCAAAGTAGCGGCCTGACGGCCGAGTGCGCGCCTCGTGAAGCGGCCGCGCCGCTGCTGAGCTCGGCAGTGCAGCCTTATCCGGAGTTTGCCCGTGCGGGCTCTGTCGAGGCACGCTCCCTCTTTCCGGCGGTCGAGCCGCTGCTTACGATGCGCCGCCATGCAGAAAGCTTGTCTGGTGGCGTTCCCGGAACGACGCCTCGCGTGAGCCAGTGGGAGCCTCGTTCCTTGAAACTATGACGCACAGCGAATGGTGAGCCCGTCCGCTACAGAAGACAGGCTTTGGCTCAACTGGTATAGTGGAAGGTGCTCGCTTGGCGCGACTTCAAAGCTGATGACGTCGATTCGCTCCATGGGACAGTTAATAATTTCGCATTAAGAAGGATGAGCAGACAATATATGCGAAATGTAAGAATAAAAAAAAATTTAGTTCAAACGCAGAAAGTTCACTGTATAACCATGTCGGAGAACGAGTTCCTTAGAGATTTCGTTAACGTCTTGTTTGAAGTAAGGACAGGGAAAGAATCTGGGACTTTAATAAATGTTTTGGGACATAAAGTAAAGTAATAATTTTGCCGCAATGAGTTCTCACCCGCGAGTTTTGAAAACGTGGAGCAGATCCCCGATAACAAAGTGGACTTGACGACAACTTGAACTCACTTCTCCAGAAGTGTCGCCACGTAACATTATGGAGACATAGTGAGTAAAAAATTGACCGCATCTCCACGTGGTGAATGATGTTGGTTGGGGCGAAGCTCTGGTGGTGCTTGTCTGCGTAGACGCTGAGCCGCAGCATGCCGAGCCTTTCGTTCGTTTTCATCCATGTCAGGAAGAGAATGTGTGGTATGGAACGTGGTTATATACGTATTTGAGCATTTGACCGCAGCGCCCTCTCGTCTATAAACGTTGAGCCAATGCATGCAAAGTTTAACGCGATCATATACGTTTGACCGCAGCGCCCTCTCCCTGTATAGACGTTGAGCGGCTACATGCAACGTTTCATCCATGACAGAAACCCCAGGTCTTGAGTTACTACCACATCTCAGAGCCCCCTACTCGTCCTGTCGCTGCGCAAACAGATTTCAACATTTTTTTCGTCATTTTTTCATCTTTGTTTCTTTTTTCTTTTTTTTTTTTGCCCTACACGAGCACGTGAGCTCACGAGCTCGTAATTTTTTTATCATTTTTTCTTTTTTTTTTGCTTTACACGAGCACGTGAGCATGTGTTCACGTGCTCGTGAGCACGGGATCTCACGAGCAGAAGCACGAGCACCCGACGCCGGCCTACGGCGGATGGCGGACGGACATACGGGCATGGCTAGCCGCTAAGGAGCTCGCCCCTAAAACAAGGATACCGAAGTGAGGGGCAAACAACTTGTCAGTCGATATAACGTCTTTGTTATGTGCGAAATTGTTTCAAATTTTTTTTTTTAAATACGATCAACTCTCATGCCAGAATAGTGGACGGTTCAAATATAGTGAACCGCCGCAGACTTGTAAACACCGTCTGTGGGCAGCTCCGGCAAGTGAGAGAATCTATACTCCGTTTCACCTTTGATGTACCGCAGGAAAAGCTACAAGCGCGAGCTCCTGCTCTGGGGCGCATCTCGGCGGCACAAGCTCTCGTGACTTAAGAGCGGCTGCCAACGCTATGAGCTCGCGCTTCTAGCCTTCGTTGCAGTACTACATAAGGTGGAAACATGTACAGGTAACGTTTGCATGGCGCCACGAATATTTGACTCCGACTTATAGACTGGAGTCGAGTATCGCCGAACTTTGCCAAAGGAAAGATTTGTTATGGTCTTAAGGGCAACAGGGTAAGTCCTATGCTCCCATGCATTTCAGGCCATGTTGAGGAACATTTTTCTCGGTGACTATTAGGAGTATTCTTGTCACGTATATATCATTTTGTTCGAAATTTTGTGTTTTATCTACTGAACTAGAATTATTTGAACCAAGTTAAAATTGTTTTTTTCTCATTTTTTTTAGTCTAGTACTGAAATTTTAGTTTTTTTCATGTATTAAAAAATTATAACTCAAAAAACTGCTAGGTGCATGTTTTTAATTCTAGTTCAGTATTTTTGAACACTCATGTAGGTGGAAGGAATAAAAAATCAACCCTGTATAATGTCAGGTTAAGGAAAAAATGGCACCTATGTACTAAAAAACACTGTTTTGAGATAATTGAGTTTAAAGTAAAAAAACTGCGTGAATAACAATTTTTTTGCACCAACAGCCTCACAGTCATTTTTTCTGATAGCCGCCAGCTTTGAAGGCATTGCACAAGTCATGTCTCGCTTTTCGGCTTATCGCCTTGCTTGCCGGGCCTCTTTTGCGACCTGCCGTGTCGCTTGGTCCGTAAAGTATATTCGGAGTGACAACAACTTCCCTCAGCCACTTGAGTGGTGTTCTACATATCAGGGTTCCATCCACAGGACTTCAAAACGTTGGCTTGTGCATTGCTACCACCATTGAATGAAAGAACAGCATCCAATGCCGCCATTTTGTCGTTACAAAAACACAAACACTTGAAAGTACACAGTAGTACACACCTGGATAAAACGTGCACAGCGTCTCGGGATTGTCCGGTTGACAAAAAGCTATGCAATAGTTGTCAGATAATGTTTTTTAAGATTATCTGTTACTGGATAAGCTTTTAGGTCTGGTGCTGAATTTGTTTTGTGGGGAAATTAATTGATAAACAGGGAGCGTATCCCAAAAGGAGGCGTGGTCACCTGCTACTTGCTTTCGGAAGAAGTGATTTTCAGCCCGAAATATAACTTTCTAAGAACACTGTGACAATGAAAAATGTGCAGAAAGAACTAAACTTGTTAAATTGCAAAAAAACTAAAGCCGATTTTTTTCCAACTTTGCCTTACCCTGTGCTCCTTTGGAAAAAAGGAGCCAAAGATTCCCGCGAAGATTTCTTTTTCAGAAACCCGCAGATCCGTTAATCTTCGTGACGTTTCTCATTGAAGAGGTGAAAATCCCTACAACTTCTATGCGCCGAACAAGAGCAGCAGGAGGGAACGCCGAGACGACCGTTGTTCATACGTGTACCATAACATCGAAGGTTATCAGCTGCGACCAATATATTCGATGGTCTCTAGAAAACATGGAGGAGGCTTGAAGTAATTGTATATTAAAATAAACACCGTTGAAGTTGGCAGTCTGACAACGTTCATAATTCCGCCGATAAAGTAAACTTACCTAAAAATGACCCGCCGTTTTTTTCTTTTTGATTAAAGTGTAGACCGACCAAAGTCACTGATCCTGGGAAAGTAACGCCAAGCTCACCGTGTGGTCGCCATCTTGGTCCGTGAAATGATCAACTTTCTTGACCCCCCCCCCCCCGTTCTTGGTGAGCCGGTCTAGATTCGCTGGTGACGGGTAGCTTTATGGAGTCGTTTGTATACCAAAATTTTGTTAACCACACACCGGCGACGCGGTTCACGTTCGTACCACCACCACATGTTGTGTCGGTGCTTGGAGGCACTGAAAAAATAAGTTTACACCTCTGAAATTACGTCAAGAACAATATACTTGTAAGAGATCCATGGAGATGGCCGCGATTAATGTTGATCGCAGCTACAAGTGCCAAAGACTTTATATTGGCAAGGAACGCTTCCAGTACGATGGTAGTCTCAGTGATCTCGGCGCCACTTTGTAGAACGACCCCTGGAAGTTTCGAAGATTTAGAATGGACCAAGATGGCGATTTCCATGGTAACGTAGCCTGATTAGCCTAATCGCCTTGCGAGGTTTGGGTCGTCTGTATGTTAGTATCCGTTTTTGTCCGTTTAGCACGTAGGGAAGGTAACGGCGCTATTTTCCAGGATCCAGTGACTTTAGGCCGACGTGGCCTATAAAGCCGGTCGTGGACGTGACTAAGTCAGAACCAGCTGAGTAGTGCTTTCCGATTTTAGGTGGATTTCACCTCCGGGCAGTTGTCCGCTAATCGGGAAGATAAAAGTATTTTACTGCTTTTTTTTTCTATGTAGTGGCTATTGGCCAAGTCGGCTGCCAAAAGCGTCGTGTGGCTGCCTTACCACGTTACCCAAACTGGGATTAATTCTGCTTTCGCCATCAAAGTGAGACTAATGCTCGAATTGTCAGTATTCACAGTGATGTTTTAAGAACCTCTCATGATTCCAAGCTTTTATTATGCTCAATCAAACTGCTGCCACAATCGATTTCAACACGCACCACCAGATTAGTCGTTCTCAACTGATAATCTTGATCTTGATTTCAAGAGTAGAACTGTAAAAAGACGTCATTGAACGAGCCTCCACACCATGCGTCCTAGCACGAGCTCTCGCTGAATGTTTGTCAGTGGCCGCTTGCGAGCGTAATAAAATACGAACATGTTTTAATTCCAGAAACTCTAGAACTATTATTCGAAAGCTACACATACTGTTTCTTGTCGTCGCTCAGTTGGAACATATCTAAGCAGGCGCCTTGAAAGAGCGAATGGTGGAGGAAGACGATCCATCCTCCTCTGTGGCGTCGGAAAGACGGCGCATATTGCATAAAGAGGTAAAGGGAGGGGGGGTAGCCAGTCCCACAGCACCAGACCGTAGCCTCCTATACAGTGCGCTCCCCCCTCCGCAAACACACACACTCCTGTCCTGAAAGGTTTCAACCGCCCTTTCTGACCCCCCCCCCCTTTTTCAGTGTGTGTGTGTTGGTTGTACCCCATTTTCTTCCTCCCCCGATTCTTTCTCACCATCCCCCGTCAACCCCTCATCTTTCAAACACTACTGACATCACTCACACGCTTCTGGTGATTACGGTAGCGTTGTTGACAGTGGGGAAGATTAGCTCCAAAGCCGCGTACACTGCGCACTGATCCACAACATCACGAAGTTCACTCTCGCCTCGATCCCGAAGCGAATTTTTGGCCTCAAATATAACTCGTTCCCAAAGTCGGGAAGCGTAATTTTGTCGCCACCAATAACTTCCGGGAACGACGATATTGCAACGAGAAAGTTTAGAGTTATCACAGCCCGCCTAGGGATAATCTAGACAGCATCGACTCCAACGCGGCGTAAGGAGGGGGGGGGGGGGAGCACGCGGGCGCGACGTTATCAGTGCGAGCCACTTCATTGCCTATCCCTACGGTGTTGCTCACGCGAGCTCAGATCAAGCTCGCTACGACTTTGTGTTACACAAATTGCAATGAAATTTGAGCACAGAGAGAGTATGAAATATTGACATCAGTGTTCTTCCTGTGATGACGTTTCGTCGCACGCGCAGCCGAGGTCCGGGTAAAGCCTCAAGGACATGCTAGACATGGAGATTGTACTGCATTATTTGCATGCCCCCTGACTGTCAGAAAACAACGCAAGCTGGATTTTCACGTCACCTAGAGTTGGCCGTGACGTTCGAGAGAATGGGCACGAGTAATGAATCGTTCAGCTGCGTCTCGTCCTCGATCAGTGAGAACCCCAGTCCTGACCAAACACTGACGCAGCCTTCATTGCCCAGTCTGTAAACTAGGCTAGTTTCGCGGAATCGTTGACATAAAAAAAACAATAACAAGCAATGGGGCCTTGTTATTTAGGTGGTGTTAGCTGTTTTAGCAGAGTTATAAACGTATGTTATCGAACACTCACAGTGTTGGCGCTCTTTAAGCTGTGACGTAAACCTACCAATAGTATGTACTAAAAGCAACATAAGCGATATCAAAACCCGTTGTTCCATTCATGACAGGGTGGAAAGTTATTTACAAAATGGTCATAATGTTGCAGCCATGAAAACACACGTAACAGGGATGTGAAACAAACGTAACCCATGAAGAAAAAAATTCAGTGCAAGAAAAAGACAAGGAAGGAGAACGCTTTTTCATGTTTTCTTTCCTTCGACTTAAAAGTTTCTTAATCCTTCTCCTCACCATAGTCTGAGGTGTTACATTACAATTAATTACTAGCTTGCCTGCACACTATTTTTTTTCAGACAAGTTATTTCACGTTGCTAGAAATACTAATATTGTGAGCAGGTTCAATATACACCTTTATTTGTAGTAAATGCTATTTCTTCAGCATTAGTAGAAAAATTCCACATAATAAACGTGTTTTATTTTTCACATTGGTGTACAGAGAAATATTCCTTCGAGGTTCACTCTACGAAAATCTACATATATATTTGTGTCAAAAACTGTTTTCTTAACTTAAACTCCTCCAACAAACTGTTTTATTTTTAACAATTTCATAATCCCCATAACACTCCCATGATGGAATTACTTGGGTGGCACTCCGAATATTGGTGGTAATATTGGACAGTTTTGTTGTTGCATGCTCTTATATATCTTGAGCAGAAAGAAGTAGGCAGTCCATCCTTCTCGGGACGCTTCTTTTCCCAAAGCTCACAGTCGTCTGCAATTGAGAGGCACTGCAATTAAAAGTCTTAAAACATAATATAGTTCGTAAGTGAGTATATATGTCAAAATTGCTTTATGGTGGTATGGACAATAAAATGAAACAAAGGAAAAACAAGCGAAGGGTGCCGACGAGTTAGTATTACTGAGGAATCAATAAAAATGGCGAAAGTATTAACTTCTTAGTTCACACGCTATACTTTGTTTTAACTTAAGTTTGCAAAAAGCGATGGCTACGGTCCTTGCGAGTCAATCAAACCGATGGAGACGATGCATGTAACAGCCGTCACCAATAAAACTTTGAGAGCAACTAGGAAGAAAAAAATGTTTTTTTTTTATGAAATGGAGTAAATTAAGTTTATTTAATATAAATCAGGTATAGTTGACTGATAGGAAATTCACTTTATTAAAAACAATGTTGCTATAAAATATTGATTTTTTTATATCTATAATCGTTTTCACCTGGAAAACTCCAGTAAGAATGTCAGGCTCCTCCCGGAGCATTATTAATGTCCCGTTTAAAGTGAATAATGAAGATATATCTGGGTGTGTTTAAATTAGATATATGTTGCCTTTTGAATCTTATCTGCCACAAGAACATTCGAATAATTAAAATTGCAAAAGGCTTATCTGCTTGCAGGTTACAGAGCAAGAAACAAATTGTTTTTATTTGTAACTATCGATTGATCTATTGTTCCGCAAATTCTTTCCACTATATAGTCATACTTTTGTGCAAAAGTACAGTACTGGACGCTTGTAAATTTGATTTTAGAGCTTTATCACTGTAAAATACACTGTAATGAAAAAAAGAGGCATGTGTTACTTCATCGTCCTCCTGAATAGGCGCAAAAAATCATGGCGAACAGTAAAAGGATCCCAGTGAACGAAGTTGCTCGAAACACGATTAGACCAAACAAGCCTGATGTGCACTTCGACCACGAGCATGATGTTTCACTTGCCCATTGTACCTTCGCGTATCGTGCTTTTCTCTCTACTTGCTGGAGATGCTCGATGTCCAGCACGCATCTCTTGATTTCGGTCACGCTTTGCCTCCGCGCACGTGAGAGTTTGATCAAAGGCAGAATGCTCCCGCTGCGTACAAAGCTTATGAGGTGAGGGGCTCTCATTTATGGGTCGCTGATTCTTTGAAGTGTCTGGAATTCTTGATCATTCATTGGGAACAGCGATTTGTTCTCGGTTGCATTCAGGCCCGACGTACGTATTTGAATGAGCAGAGCATGATATTATATATATTACTTTGTGTTTTAAGCCCTATTTAGGCTCTAACAATCCTTCATGTTAGAAACCAGTTTAAGAAAGGGTGCTTACCTGTCTCTTTATGATAGAAAAGAGCGCAGGAGTCGCTGTCCGACAACAAGAGATATATTGTTCCTGAATATATTTCTGAAAAACAAAAAGTGGGAGAGGTATGGCAAAGAAATAGAACATAGAAAGAGAATGCAAAAGGACAAGCCGCACAAATAATCCTACTTCCATTTCCTTGGTGTCTCGAGGCCTCCATGTAGTTAGGAAAAGTATACCCTTCCCATGTTCCTGGTTTCATATCATACATCGTTTTTAACCTGTAATTGTTGTTAACCAGAAAGTCATAATCGAATAAATGTTATCTCTGAGGCCACTCATGATGGCATGATATGTATACAAAATGTGTTTGTCGGCTAAGATTTCCGGTTAGAGGTGGACGGATTTATGAGGGAAACAAAATAAGACGTAGTTGGAAGGAAATAGATTTCAAAGTTCAGCCGGCAAAATTGAGCCCTATACCAGCCTACATATACTCCGGTTTACTTTAACACTATGGTCCGACGGCGACCACCTTGAATGGCTCCAAAACAGGTTTCAAATATTGGAATTGTTATAAAACACATACTCAAATGTATTTTCTCGAACAAAATCCCTGGTATCTTCAGGACTATAAGGCAAGCTACTAAAGCTATAGCTTAAAAAGTTATCGGGATGATTAAAATATGGCTATTTCCATGTGCTTCTTATTTACTACGGAAATATTACTGTGAAGAGGCTGATACTTTTAATGTGATAACTGAGTGTCTCAATAAAGCAGTGGACGAGCTATATCCAAATTTGTGTTTCAAGTTTTTCCTGATAAAATATTTCGTGTGAAGATACTCTTTCTTTGAACCCGATTTAAAGTAGAACTTTTTAAAAAAGCTCTAGTCTACTTCTTTATTATAATACTGAGAAATGCTGTGACACTTATCACCCTGCTAACATTAATACTAAAAGAGAAAAATCACAAGCATCCATTTAACGTTTACTCGGTAATTAAATAAGTAAGCAGTTAGTCTGTGACTATACTGTCACAAACGACAAGTGATGAGGCGGCAAAACTGAAGCAAACTAAACGTTTAAAGGGGCGAACTTGTGTCCAAAGAAGTATAGATAAAGAATTGCGTCATAGGCGTCGATGGCGGCGAAACAGCAGCATCGAATGCTGGGGTGAGACCAGGCATGTACACGTTACACCAAAAAAGTAACTAAATACCGTTACTCGTTACTCGCTCAAAAAGTAACTTAAACGTTACTAGTTACCGATTTTCAAAAGGAACGCGTGAGTTACCTCAAAAGTAATGAGTTACTTTTCTCGTTACTTTGACGATCAAATACACAACTGCTTCTGTTTCATGGTTTATTGTTTTCTTTTTAATAGTCACTGCACTTAAGCAATTGCTGCCTTTCGAAGGTTTTCATCAGTAATGGGTCCCCACTTCCTTGAAAATACATCTCCGGCGACGCTGAAGAATCGTTCTACACCGACGCGCTCGAAGGAACGGCAGTGTTGTGCTTCAGGAAGAACTGGTGAATCTTCGGG
>JAZHYW010024976.1:0-18200 GCA_037355805.1 Ixodes ricinus | reverse complement strand
ATTCAAAAGTGGTTTATTAGAGCGTTGTTTTTTTTTCGTTTTCTTTTTGTTTTGAGGGGGGGGGGGGCGGGGGTTTGGGTGTTATAAAAAAGTCTTTTCATTTTATTAATAATCATACCCTAGGAAAACAAAATTACCACCCCCCCTCTCCCCCCGGCCACAAAAAAATATTATATATATATCGATATATATATAGCTTATTTGAATGTTTTAGTGAGTTTCTATTACGCGCTCAAATAGGAACAGCGACACACTACTGCTCTGCATGCACTAATGGCTTACAATGTTTGTTTCCTAATTCGAGCAACTTTAGTTTCTGAAAGGGGCGATCCTTACTTCATACCGCTTTTACTGAACGTTGACAGTGCTCGATGGTTAATTAATGATAGGATATATGTCACTACCAGTGAGCTTAATAATTGTTTTGTTATTTAACTTTATATTTATACTTTTATGGGTGCCTTTAGAGTTTCAGTAATTATTGACATTTATATCAGAAACCATATTAATTTAAACACCCTTCGAACTGTAACTACGTGAGATGAAGAAAATTGAATCTAGATATAATCCCCAAACCCTCTTCTTTGTAAAGAACCACAGTGGTTAAACGTGCGGAAGCGATTGCTTTTGAAATGGTGAGATGGTTTCCACACTTTTAGGTATGCAACCAAGATCCAGAACAAAAGCAGTGAAGATATAATTCGAACCCGATTTAGGACTAGACATTTTAGTTATCTTTGTGTTTCGGCCCCCGCTGAACGCTTTGAAGTTGGTGGCTTTCAGGCCCGTCAAACCGTTTCTTAACATGTCTCTGATATATTATTGCTGACAACAAAAAAAAATAGTCTTAGTTTTGTGTGAAAAGACCTGTAACACTCAACTAAACAAAACAGTTTGGTTAAGAACATACTACCCTGAACATAACTCTCCTATTGCGATCCAGACAAAAATAATTCAATCAAATGTTGTTGTTCAAAGGAAAATATTTATCAAAAGTGACGTAAAGATTAGAGGAAAAATGCAGAAAACAAAAAGTAAGCTCAAAAAAGTAGATAAAGTCGTTGTAAAGGATGCACCTTCAAAGAAAAAGAACATATACACAAGGTGTCACACTGGTTACGGCTGCCTTGAGACACTACATCTATAGAGTCATACTCAACGCAAGAGATATTGAGTAATCTCACTGAACTGAACTACCATCCTAACTTGCTGAGGAAGCGAGATATAGAATTAAACAGCAATTCGTACCTTCGCAGCCTGCACTCGACCCCAAACCAACCTCCCCCTTCCCCCTCGCAAGCAAGCTGTCCGTAACTTTTCCACGGTCCATCATGTTGGTGTATACCTCGTTCTCGAGACTTCAGCTCCTATATCGTCTGCGTCAGACTGGACGTGTAGCGGAAACGGCGGTATACATCGCGCCCCCTTTTGTCCCCCGAAGAGATCGGATCCCCGGGAGACACCAAACATCCATTTGGCGTGACACCGGAGTATCAACTCGGACGGGAAAACAAGAACCCGGAGGAACAGGAAAGTGCTCAACGAGCCTTGCAAGGAACAAGAGAAAGAAGAGACGTGGAACAAACCCGTACCGATCCGATCGAGGCGCCGCGTGGGCCCTCTTTATTGGGGTCATCATCGCCGTCTTCGTTTGTCAGATAGATGGCCAGATCGGGAGCACCAGGGCGCTCGGGACCGCGGGGTGGAAGCCCTGCCCGGTGGCCGATCAGGGCTCATTTAACGGGACGGGGTGTTCTCGCGGTGAGCCCCCGGCTGCTGGGGAGGCCCGGGGCAACGCGGGGTCCGGGCCACGAGGAAAAAGAAAGGGAAGCGGAAGCGAGTGGGTGGCGGGGCGGAAGTAACGAGAATGCGACGGAGGAAGAGAAATGGACGCGATGGACCGGCACGGATTCGCCGACCTCGCCCGAGTTGGCGAGTTATCGGGGCCCCGACCCCGGGGCAGCCTCTTTGTTGTGCCTCTTTCAGGAGTGCAGCTCCTGTTGCGACCGATCGGAGTCGTCGTTTGGTTGTCGCGGCTCGCGACCTTTCGTCATCAAAAAAAGGTGATCTGTCAAAAATAAAAGTATTTCTGTGAAAACATGGTAAGGTGTCGTGAGAGAGTGATTTATACAGTATCTGTCGCTGCACTACTCTTCTAGAGGCCAATAAAATTATGGTTATAACGAATGGCCTCAACAAAAATTTAGGATGTAATGCAATAAAGTTTGTAGTCGTTTTTTTTTAAGTTTAGTACCCCTCTTTCTCTCCTTTTTTTTGTTTACGTACGCATGGCTACACACAGCGTACACGTGCATGAAAATACTCTTCTCAAATTACCCCTTCAAGCTCATCTTCCTTTTTTTTCGTTTGTTTTAACGTATCTTAAATTCCGACGATAACCTACTGCGGTCATTTCAACTGCAATTACTTCCCTTCCAGCTCCTCTTAGTATTCTTGATAATACCCAATCTTTTACACTTTTATTAGTTCAGTTTAGAAGGCAAACTGTGAAGAAGTTTATGATTTAACTTACCTTCAGCTTTTGCAGCTCAACAAATGCACTCGAAAATTGTGAAGATCGTGCGCCATTTTTGAAAATTGCGGTAACCGAGGTTAGCCCCGAGCCGTGTGTGTAGACAGTTGCTCATTCATTGGTAAGAATCGGGCAAAAATAAGGGCCCGCCATTTGCCGAAATCGTCTCAGTGACCTTCGCCGCGATGATAGACAGCTCTTGTGACCAACCACTAGCCTCAAATAGTCCCCTTAGCTATGGCAATGAGCTTAACAAATACCCACGATTCACAATTTCTGGGTAGGATGTATTTAAGTATTTCATTTCAGCACGCTAGAGTTGAAATTCGCTACTCTTCGTAACTGAAAGGACAACGCACGTGACGTTGTCGTCATGGCGACATTTGACCCAGACCCCGAACGCGCACCCGACATTCGCAGTGTCGCCTCATGTTTCAGGAAACTTTTCTCGCCAATGTCGGCTTTCCTGGCTCAGTAAACGTACTCACTACCTTGAAACTCCCCTTTTCCACAATTATCTTACAATTATACATTCATGTACTTTCAGCCTCATCCACAAACAAAAAGATACCTGAGCCGCGCTACGCGAATCCTTCAAGGTCATCCCAGCGCATTCTTACTTCGCAAGCTAATCACGCGAGGAATATGCGTCGCTGGCGGCGCCGCCGCTTTCGCCGCTCCACCCCGGCTTCCGCCAGCTACTCCAATTGACCGGACTCTCTCTATACGTGGCTCTCGGTTATCATACCCCATGTGGTCCTCTAGTGGGCATATCCATCTCGTTTGTATGTGTTTTGTGGATAAAAACGACTTACAGTGACTGCCATACTGACTCTTTTCAGCAGTAGCCAACCGTCATAACCAACACGGATGGTCGAAATAAAATTTCCCGGCAGGCACTACCTTCAACATATGTAACAACCCTGTTATAAAGGAGGTCAAAAGTGCAAGTCAATGATGTCCACAAGTACAAGATTCCAACATTATTTTTTTATTTCTTTAAACTTTTCAATTTAGTAGGAATACTCAGTTGTTTTGAAACAATGAGAACATTAAAAAAAACGCTGAAGGAGAGTGTGGGTGACGTGCCTTTAAAGAAGCACTAAATTCCCTCCCTTCCCTGTCTCGTATTTTTTTTAATGCCTGTGTAAGACACGTACGTCACAAAATAAACTTTCCCCTAAATGTTTTAATTATTGAATTATATATGTTCCGAAGCTTATCCTAAACTAGGAGACAATTTGAAACAAGGTTTTAATTAGCGGTCGACTATCTCAATACACAAGTATGTTTCAAAATCGCTTGTAGCTCAAAATGTGCCTAGCGGTGTAAATATTGCGCCGTCTCGTTTCTTTCCTTTTTTTCTTCTTAAAAAGGGGAGGGGCGCATATTTTGTGACATACCAGTGTTACCCAAGCACATGGAAAATGTTCTGGGCGTATTCCAAGTATCTTTAAGAGGTCGTGAGTATCCCTCGCTTTAAATGCAGACTCCGTAACAGCACTAGTGAAATCACGGCACATCGTAATGAGCACCACCTCATAGTATCTCGATCCATGAATACGCTGGCAATAGCCTGAGATGGCAGTGAGAAGCGGGACAGGTTAACCCCCACTTTTTGTTGCCTGGCCAGCGATTCAAAGCTACGTCTCTAGACTGGTCCTCCGTTACGAACCTGCCCCTCATGGCACGCCCATGATATTTAGTATTTTCAGAAAGCTTAGAGTATACTCCTTCTAATGATAACAAATTTGATGTTGTGTATAAAGAGAAAGGGCAGTATGTTCTCGTAAAGCAAGGACTGTTTCAAAAATTTTGCGAATTGGAGGTCGATTTTTTAAAAAGCCTACCTGTTATTTGGCTAATTGTTTTTCTCTAGCTACCTATCGCAATATTTTATCAAGTAAAATAAAAAGAAAATGTAATATTTTGTTTGTATGGCGGCTGTAAAAGCTCACATTTTGGTTTTCATTCACTTGTCGCCCAGTAATACAAGTGGCTCACAAAAATAAACTAACTCATAATTAACTCCTCTAAAATTGTTTGTAGCTACCAGCAAATTTCTTTAATAAAAGAAGATGCAAATTGCGAGTTATGCTAAGAAAGCGACTAGGTCATAATATCTTTAATGTTTTTTTTTAATTGTCAAACCGCCTCTCTGCAACAATATTTGACTAAGCTCAGCAAGATGTGCTGTGTGACCTAATCAATATATTTTTTATGATCTTTACATCACCGTAAAGCTCCAATTAAGCTCTTTCTTTTGAGTATAACTTAAATGTTTTGAGTTAAACATATAACGTCGGAACATTTGCCTGAAAAACAAATATTTAGAAAAACTTGGAAGATTTAAGTCGATTTTCTAAAAAAAAACACCTTTCATTTCTTTCATTTTTTTTATTCACAGTTAGGTAATATAGTATTTTGTCAGGAACTACCAACAGAAATTGTAATATATTGTTTGTATGGCCGCTATTAGGACTAGAATCTCGTGCTATGAGCATTTTGAACGGTACTTCGCATAGACGCTCAGCTGAGCAGAATTTTGACTTATGTAAGGTTTTCTATTTAATGTTAGTACGTACCTCAATATCTGAGCGTAAAAGCCAGTGAAGCATCAATATTTATCCTAAAATATTTATTTACTTGGCACTGGGGTGATTTGTAAGGTGTGTGAGCTTCGCCCTATGTATTGACGGAGAAGATACGTAACATCTAAACTCCCGGACAAACTTAAGTCAAGAGGGAAACGTCTAAGTAACCCGGCATGAAATCACTGAAAATAGAAATGAAACCTAAACACCTGACTAACACATTTGAAGCCTTACACGCTACGAAATGCTCGTTATTTTACGAAAGAGTCCGTATGTGCACAAAATAAACCGTCCTTCCTAAGCGTCAGATACTAAATCATTCATATGTATATGCACTAAATATCTCGTTTGACATAAGAAAATATGTATAATTTCATATCAAGTTCGAGTATTTCAAACTCGAAGCCGAAAGCAAAAGGCCCTAGAGGAATTCTCTAACGATCTGCATTCCCCTGAATCGGGAGGAAGTAAGCACTGTGCCCGCACTTGTGGATACGGACTTCTAAACTTTTTTAAGTGCACTAATCCAAATTTCATTAATGTTTATGGTTGGATATTGAGATAACTGCTGAACGATAAATAGATAAACCTTACATAGGCCGAAATTCTGCTCAGCAGAGCGCCTGTGCGAAGTTCCGTTCAAAATGCTCATAGCACGAGATTCGAGTCTTAATAGCGGCCATACAAACAATAGATCACAATTTCTGTTGGTAGTTCCTGTTAGACTACTATATTATCTAACTGTGAATAAAAATAAAGAAATAAAAGGTCGTGTTTTTTTTAGAAAATCGACTCCCAACTTGATAGTTTTTCGAAATATTAGTTCTTCAGGCACATGTTGCGCATTATATACTTACCGCAAAACATTCAAATTATACTCAAAAGAAAGAGCTTGATTGGAGCTTTGCGGTGACTTAAAGGTCATAAAAAGATGTTGATTAGGTCACACAGCACAGCTTGCTGAACTTCGTCAAATATCGTCGCAGAAAGGCGGTTTGACAATTAAAACAAACAAAAAACATTAGAGATATTATGGCCTAGACGCTTCATTAGCATAAAAAAGCATATGTCTAAAGTGTTCCCAAAAAGTTATTATGATGTAGCGTAAAAAGTAGGGAAAAGGGATGGAGTGAAATAAGGCACCCCCGATAAGCTGGAAAAACGTCAGTTTCCACCTTGGCCCCTTCAACGGTCCATAACTTGAGAACAAAAATTTCGACTAACTCGCCGTCTGCGTCTTCTTTTATTATAGGAATTGCCCGAGAACATATTTTTTTGGGAGCGAAAATTAAATATTCGACCCAAAATTCGTGCCTTAGTTGAGATGAAATCACCCTTCAACACTCCTGACGCTGCGTGGCTGCCAGTTGCTGGCGGACTAGGTCGTTCACAAAGGGCGCCAGCTCCGGGGGCAGGCTGATGCGGGGTGCTGAAGGTATCCAGCTAAGCAGTCGTTCGGCATTTGGTTGCGCACAAGAAAGGTCGGTCTTGCAGCTGGCCCTGAAGAAAACATTTCCTCCTGACTGCCTTCCCTTAATGGTGTTATTCCAGAGCTTTGTCCTTGAAGATGTCCATTTTGTGGTATGAGAAGTGAGGGCACCCACACTGCAGGAAGAGGTGACTCTGACCGGTGGTCTGTTTGACGTTGTGGGGTATACACAGGACCAGGAAGGTTCGGCACCTGTTGCCGTACAGTCTCGTTTACGATTAGTGGCGTGTTCACGACCTGATGTGCTCCACTCATCTTGGGTTCAGAAAACAACCCTGAGTTGTCGTGAGTATTCTCTTCTTTTGGTGACTTTGTTCTGTGTAGTGCTGCGGGATCCGTTCCATATCGTCCCCCGTTGTTCCCACTGTGGCCGCTGATGTTTTCCTTTCTTTGCAATCATAAAAACGGGTCACCACGGCAACCACTCTCTGTATTACCACTTGGGTGCCTTCTTTGCGATAGTGGAGTCCCTCCTTTTGCATTGCTCGGATGCTGCCCAGCTCGCGGCGGAGGTCGATAAACCTTGCTCCAATACTCTGGCATGTCTGCTTCATCTTCGCATTCAGTAGCATGGTCGTAGCGTGTAGTTCCTTTCCTCTGTCGTGTATAACACCGAGCTTATGGCCAGTGATTTTTTACGTTTGGTTCACTGCTGCCTCAGACGCTTTTTAATCACGTTCGGTTGCTCGGACCTTCAGAATGTCATTCAGCTCCATGTGCAGTATACACATGCGTGGTACACTCTTCGCCCTTTTCCTCAGGTTTTTGTCATTTCATGCACTGCCTTAGTTGTGGCTCTTCTGTTCGTTTTGAACATCACGCTTTGGGGATCGCGAACTTCCTTGATGAGAGATCGAGCCATCCGTGCGATACCACGGGGCCACGGCACCGCAGTTTCGATGCCTCGCTCAGCCGTCATGTTTTTACAGGTGCTGTTGTTGATTACCCTGGACGTGTTATCGGCTGTCCCTCTGGTACGGCCGGTCATCCCCCTACAAGTCAGTGGCACGTGGACGTGTCTGGCCATACGGACCTTGCAACTGCGGAACTCAGTTTGCCTTTGTGTTCGCCACATCTTCCGAGTTCACCGCCACGTTTGGACACTTCGCGGTTTGTCGTCGAGCAACAAGGGATCTACGTAAGCTGATTCAACCGCTCAAAAGCACGCTCTTTTCACCGATGCTTCGGGTCACGGCACCACAGCTTTGATGCCTCGCTCACCCGTCATATGTCTGCAGGTTAGTTACTACGATACCCAAGGTCAGCCTGAGAATGTTTGTTTTCTAGCGATGTCGTGGCCATCCCATTTCTTGAAACGTGTGCACGCGGCAGTGCTTTTAGAGCGCAGCTCTTAAGCGCCCGTTTCCAGGTTGAGCGGCGTCGGCGTCGGCATAACCTCGCGTTGCATTATGAGACGTTTCCCATTATGACGTCACACGTGACGTCACGAGGGTAACATTTTCCCGCTAATGTTTCCGAAAAAACTTTTCGCTAAGTTTCCTCGCTAAACCGAAAATAATTGATTAGATAACTTACAACAAGATTATGCGTACTCTTTACAAGCCGGGCGTATTTTTACAATGCTGGTTAAATCGTACATTAATGTAGAATATAACAATTTGTACACCTATTTGTTCTGAATAAAAACAAGCTTGATAGCAAAATGTATAAACTCAAAGCAACTTTCGCTTTGCATATATAATTATTTAAATGCAATTTAAGGATATGCAATTGAACAAACGTTGACTAGTGTACTTAGAGCTAGAGGTGGTCATGCATGGCCTGCGAAAGGACATGTAAGGCTGTAGTCAAATTACTGTTAACGTTGTGATGTTTTTGCCAAATGACAGATGCATTTATACATAGCTTGACTGCACAGTTAAGTACTCATGCGTCGCCAGCTTTGATACGAGTTTATATTTCTTCGTCACATTGATGATGCGTTTTATTATTATTATTATTATTATTAATATAATTATTAATATTATTATTATTAATATTATTATTATATGTACCCCTCCTGCCTTAGCCTCATGGCTGGCAGAATCTATAAAAAAGAATTCCCTACTCTGACCGGGCATTTACCTGAAAATGTATGAAGTGGGTAAACAAAATGTATAAACTTCTCTTGAGCTTAAACCCTATTTTCTCAACAAACAGGTAAAAGACTAAGCGACTGACTTTGTACCTTGAGAAAACCTAACTCCAAAGAAAGATACAAAAAGTTTTAACTAGCACCCTCCCTTCCAATATCAAAATAAATCCATGAAAATAAGTCGCTGCCACAACAACTATATAACAGCGACGTAGAGCGTTTCTGCAACTGAAGCTCTCCGATCAATTCTGATCGGAAAGTTTCCCATTCGCCTTAAGATTCCGAACATAAACACAATAAAAGGAACACGATCCCAAAACAGGCACACATTCCCATACGTACGTGCAAGCATAAATGCACACACAAGCACGTACACGCCTGCACCGGCACACCAAAAAGTATACTGCAAGTGGAACCAAGATGGCGACACCTGGCTAGTGGATAAAGTAAAATATAAAAAAAGAACAATCATAGTCCTTGCATCCTAGCTGGAGAATCGACAAAAAAGCAAACTGGAAGCAGTCAAGCAAACTCGGGGCCGACACCGTTCGCAGAGAAAGAAGTCGGGAGCTCCCCGATCGCCCCTCCAGGCTCGGACTAAATAGCGCGAGCCGGCACCAGCTGGCAACCGTGGCGCATACCTCCCCTCCCCCATTTGCTCCTTTTTTCCTCCCTCTCTTTCTTCCTTCGATCTGACGCGCGTTAAAATATTGCTTACCGCCTTTTGTTTCAGCTTGCCGGTGCAGACGAGAAGTCGGGCACCCCTCCAACCCTCGTCTGTCGCATTCATCATCGGTGGGGCCAGCCAGCATCGCACAGCTGTGGGCTGGAACAGCCTCTCGTGCGAGGGGTTCGAACTCCCTCGTCGATTAGGAAGACTCGAGTAACTGCGCGCGCTGTTAGTACATACATAGGCCTGCGCCTTACGGAGTCACAGACTTTTGTTTGCCGTTTCGCGTATGTGAACGTTCACACAGCTTCTCCTGTACGTTCGAACGTTCTCGTACCTTGTACAACTCCTGTCTCCTACGCGGTCTTCTGTTAGAGTGTATTTATACGTTTTATTATTGAGTACACCGTCCACTGACGTGTGAGTGTGAGTGAAAAAAAAAAGAAAGACACGTGTGTATGAAGTGTAATGAAAAAGAAAAATAAGATGTCGCTAAAGTTTGAGTATGCCTTTTTTGGGAGCCTTTAGATGGGAAGTCTTGAGATTTCAAGCTTGGGATTCAGTTTTTCAGGATATTTGCGGGTTGAACCATGGCACTTCTAATCGATTTTATAGTTGAAAGCTCAAAATAAACTGAAATTTAGATGAAAAAATGGCTTAACATATAGCCCAAGAAGCTAGAGCTTGGTCTTAAGCGAAACGTTAAAGGAATACCCATTTTGCATACAATTCAAGGAAATTTGCTTTCATTTATATGTTTCATCACGTTAACCACCGTTCATTTAATTTTCGAGATCGATTTATATTAATATTGTTTTGTGAACCTCGCTGTGCCGTAAGACAGAGAACAGCCGCTAGTCTAAAAGCTTGAAAGGAATCTCCGTGCGTTTCAATCCTCCAGGAAGATTAGAAAACTTAAATGAATAACCCCTACTTAAACGACTTTATGCAGGCAATCGTATTTTATTTCTCAAAACAAATAAAGAACAGCGGGCTCGGAACATGTCCATAAGGCCGTTTCCAATCGACACAGTACGCGACAGTCGAACACGAGTCTCCAGTTTGTGTAGAACGAAGGCCCTTCCACTCGGAATCCACAACTGAAGTGGTTCTCGCTCTGAAATATGGTCCACTGAATCGGCGTTTAGTAGAGTATACTGCTCTCCTTACACTGTCATTTATAAGGAGAGCCCCTTCTACGCTCCCTGCGGCCGGTTTTTTTGTTTCGGTCCGAGGTATTATTCGAAAGCCGGTCCATTCCTCGAAGATTAATCGTGTTCGGGGCATGGAAATCTCTTAACGGCACCGATATATTACCCGACTTAAGTCTGTTCGGTAGCACCATCTACAACGACTTTTTCATTTTCCTTAGCGGCCCTTGAACAGACGGCCTGCCGCCTAGTGAAGGCGCGCTCTGACGCAAAGGCGTGTCTCGAACTTCCCACATCATATTAGGGTGATATTTATTTTTTTGTATTGTTGATGCTCAGCTTTAGTGTTGGAAAACCCACGGGGTCCTTAGTTCTCAGGGGAAAAAATAGGACTCTGTTTAAAAGCCATGTTGTATCGAGGCATGAACAATTAATTTTTTTGTTGCGTCAACTATTGACAAGCTTTTACTAGTAACTAAAGTGTGCTCAAAAGTGCAAGTCGGGCAAAAACAAATTATTTTTTGTCTATGAGGTAATGTGGTGTTTTAGGATAAATAGCAGCTTATTTCACAGAAACCAGGAAACCGTCGTTTTATTGCTGCGAGACTACGCCGTTCTAAAATTATTCAGCGTTAAATTTAAGTTTCGCAATCAAAATTGTTCCCAAAAAGGGTAGTCCGTATTTTATTCATTCTACTTCACTCGTGCGCTTGACGAAGACTGGCACTAAAGAAAGCGCAACTCATGAACGCCTTGATCTATCTGAGAAAACGAAACCTCTGTTTCTCTTACGCGGTGCAACAAAAATAAACAAACGCTGTTTATGGAACGAACTCTTTTCTCACGTCACTGCCTTAAATGTTCTTTCTAAAAAAAGATAGTACTGTCCCGCATCTCATTCACCTTCTTCAAATGCGTCCGTTTCTCTCGGCGTGAACATTGTTGTTTTTCCAACTACGAAACAAATCATTTCGAAACCAGCGACTTCTTGTATTACAGCTCACTTCCTGTATCGTTGTCACCAACAGGGTGATAACGGTAGGACGTCTCTTTCCAATGCCAGGTGTCTAGAAGGCGCTGGTTGTCTTCCACCGTGCATGGGCCGCGCGTGCAAGCTCGAGGTTCACCGGACGCCGGAATGTTACCGAAACTATTCTGCTCGCGCAGGAGGCGGGACAACCCAAAGACCTCACTGCCCTTCTCATTCTGTCAGTGACAATAGTCGGTGGCGCTTGTAAACAATTACTGGCAGCAGACAATACCAATACGAGATGAAGCAAAGACGTCCAAAACGAGTTTCCCGTTATCCGTGACACCGACAGCTCCTCGTTTGTCACAAAGAAGGGAACCATGCAAGCGCGCTGGCCTTCGCTTCGTGTCAACGGAAGGCCAGAATAAAATCGCTCGTCACCGTCGCTGAGGGCGCGACGGCCGAAGGCAGCAGCGGCACATCCAACTAACTGGGAGGCACGCAGGCAGGCGTGAAGCGGGCGTCTCTAGTCCGCTTGTCACGAGCACCGGCAGAAAGCACGGGCTGCCGTCATGCCTCACGGAGGCGGTGTTGGCAAGCCTTTCCGGCAGCGGCCGAGAGCTTCGAACCCGGGTTCCTTCGTTTGGGAGCCTATTTTGAGTGCGTCTCCGACCGGTTCTCTGATGGAGCCCGTGCGCGTGTGACATGTCTTGCTGCTTGTCACAATGCTTCGCTTTCTCGCTAAGCATAACACGGCAAGTTTGTCACGCATCTCAGCTGAACAACGCCCGTTGAGACTGACTGATGCAGGGGTGCGGGGGATTGTTCGGAGGCCTGTTCGAACCTCTGCCGCCATACACTCTGCGCCGTGCTTATCGATAGTGCGCCGAACTTGAAATATTCTGCGACATTGTCTCCATTATGAGAATCCAAGCATAGCACGAGTGTTCCTCCACATTTTTAAGCGCAGTCGCGTTTCCAACTTTATTTTGAGAAAATAAATATCCTTTCAGTACGCGCATATCCGTCTCAACTGTAACCTAGACCATACGCCCGAATTCGATAAATTGTAAGTAAGATATTAATAAACGAATAAAAATTATTGTGTAAGTCCTCGCCGGAAATCGATATCGTAATCGAGAGCCTCTAAAAGGGGTTATAAAGATGCTGTTTCAGAGGGAAGTAGAAAAAACCTCACCAGTTCGAGCCTCTAGGTTCCCTATTATCATCAGCTACTCGGAGGATAATGAGTGGCACTGTAATTTCACAGATTTCTTAGCGAAACGAAATATCGCACTTCATGTGTTACAAGTATAATGCCGTATCAATCATTATTTCTTCTTTTTTTATTGTCAAATTATGAAGTTGCTGACGGAAAGTTTCCTGATAAATGAAAATATACAGCTTACCAATATATTTTTCTTCTTCGTCATCTCTGACGAACAACTACTTCAAAATGCTACTTAAAATATTCTAATTGGATGGGCACTGTATAGACTGACAGATACCTCAACGTAAAGATGTTCACTCAACAGTGGCTGGCCATTGGGAGGACGGCAGAAGGTGCAGAGAAAAAACACACGTTAGAAGAAAGATAAAAATTGTCAACAGCTAAAATCGAAAGGCTCAGATATTTAAACAACTCTGTTTCATTTCTTTCTTTCTTCTTCTTCTTGTTTTTTTCATCTTGCTGCAACGGTTGCGATGTGTTTAAACGTTGATGTATGTTCCCGTGAATGTCGAGCTCTAGGCAAACGGAGAGAAACATGGCGTGAAAAAAGGCTCGCATTACGCCTAAATTCGTTTTCCGCGCTACATTTTGTTTTCTTTTCGATCCATCGTGTTAAAGACGCTGAACAGGACGTGAAATATAACCGCCATCTTTCAGAAGTGCACATTACACTCAGGGCTTTTTGCCAAACAAGCTTCTTTAACTTTTTTGTTTGTTTTTGGAATGGGGGAGGACAGCGGGGGGGGAGGGGGGGGTGTCAGTATGGTGCGCGCCCAATTAAGTTAAAAACGGCTGTTCATTTGTTAAAAGCACCGCCCTTACAAAAATTATCAGTGAACTTGAATTGAGTTTCTAACGTGCTCTACGAGAATACATTAGAAACTCCATTGAAACCCACTGACACTTTTTGTAAGGGCTTACAACATATTGAAATAGGAGCTAAAACCCAGGCGAGCTAGTGAACAATCATAATTAAGAAGTAAAGAAACCCTGAGAGAACGAATAAAAGGGACATACACACCACCAAGTGTGTATGTCCCTTTTCTTCCTTCTCTCAGGGTTTTATTTATTAAATATGCTTACCACATAGTTTGATTCAGCGACCCTGACACACACGTCCCTTACAAGTTGAATTGCCGGGTGCATCGCATTTTATGCTCCCCTTCGTGTGAACAAGGTATGGTATTAAACAATTGGTGCAACACGTTTCCACGTGCTGTATTTGCCGGAGGAGAATATTTCATATGAGTACTTCAATCCCATCAATTCCAACTACTATATAAGGTATGATATCGGTATAAAATCTAAGAACAGCAATTGATAGGCACCACTGTAACGTCTAGATTTTTTTCCTTGGCGCTTCTATAGTTCCATAAAGAATGCATCGGCAGTGGCTCCGCAACTAAAGATGATCTGACCACCTCCAAAAGAAGACGAATAGCACAGCTTTCAACTTTACTAATCTTATCTCAATTCTCTAAAGATAGCTAAGGTTTAAAGAAAACAGCACCAAATAAACACGCGGACGAAGACTAAGACAGGACAAGGCGCTCCTGTCTCAGTCCGCATCGTTCGTGCGCTCATCCGGCTTTGTCTTTTTAAATATAAACCAACTGGCCCAAACAAGCTTTTTCTAAAAAAAGAGGCTTCTCATGAAGTGTGGAGATCCTGTGCTTGCGCTCTAGTTACCAATAGGAGATGACTCTGTTGAAAACACTAAAAAATTCAAGTGTGCAATTAGGAATTATCATTTTAAACAATCCCGTGTCTTTTTATATATTCAGCGTGCCCCCCTTCCCCCTACCCCCCCTCTCCCTCCTCCAAAAGAAAATACAGTGTTTGTTTATTTGTTCACTTGTAGCAAAATTAAACTACGTATCGCCGAGCGCTCATACTCCTCCCAACTGTAGAGCGGTTCGAACCAAATGCCAGAGCTTTCGCACTAACCGTTATCCTCTTCAAAAGTTATGGGGGATTTTCTGAAAATTTCGATCGGAAAATGGGGCACATCTTTGCCCGTTTTCGGTAACTGGTTCCGTAAAGATCCATGCATTTGAGAGCTCCTTCGGTCGCCATTTTCCCATTAAAACTTTTACGAAATCAGTTATAACTTTTCAGTAAAATAACTGTCAGAGCTGAAACTTTGGCATCTGAATCGGACCACTAGTGCTACAATTGGGCCGAGAATGAGCGGTCGGCAATGCGTAATTTATTTTTGTGAAAACAAAATCTAAAGTGCAATTTTTACTTATTTGAACCCTTGATGAGGACACGTGCAACTATACAACACGATAATTTTATGACAAATTTTATCTTGATAATGATGTCCACACCCTTGGCACTATTGGGGTTTAGATAGGACAGTGACCTTAAAACTTCAGGGGCATACCGATACTGAGCGATACAAATATTTTTACACGATAGCTGTGCCACCATTACTTAAGCCAAACATATTTTAACAAAATATAATTTTTTTTTATCGGGACAGCGACGCTAATCGTCACTATTCGCGCCATTTAGTACAGCGATCCACCCTTTTCCCTACCTGCATGAGCGGGAAGTACTGCAACCTTTAAGTGTTCCCCGTTAGCGGTGAAAGAGAGAGAAAAAAAAGAACTCGGTCCTAAGCTGCTGCCTTTGAGCCGATTACCGATGCCAGGTTAAGCATTCAATTTTACGCGAGGGAAAGATGAATCTCTAAAGGTAGGAAATTAATGAAAAAATAAAAGATGGATATGGGAACGCGTTGCGAAGAAACTCGTCAACGCGAACGAAAGAGCTGAAGTGAGCATGAATGAGCTACTTTACGTAACGCGCAAAATTCTTGCGTCGAAACAAGTCCGGGTCCTTCCTTCTGATTCATGGACCCGCTTCATGGCACGCACTTTTTGCTAAAAGAGAATCGCTCTTCGCGGTTGTCCCTTCCATCCCCGTTGTTTTTGCCCGCTGGTGCCCGTGCCTTGGCATGTGGGAGACGCGTCCAGTCTATACGCTCGAGCACCGAACCACTTACGTCCACGGAGCGGGGCTTTCGCGAAATGGACCGGCACGTCATGAATTATAGTGGCAAATCTCGAGGGCAACCGGGCGCTGTTTTTCTTCTCCGTGTCCTAAGCATTGCTCTTTCTCCCTTTCTCTTTATTGTTATATTTCTCTACTCGCTTTTTCTTGTTTCTTCTTTCTTTGCCTATCGCGTTTGTCGTTTACGTAAAAGAGCGTTTGCTACTGCCAGTGTCATCCTTCACAGGCACCTACCTGCCTGTGCCTCTCTCAATCTCTCTACGAATGTAGGCATGTATGCACAATCTCTCTTTCCCTATGATATTATTTTGTTTTATTTTCAACAGAGCACCCTTCCGTACCAAGCGGTGACAAAAACAAAAAGAGAACAGGAAACGCCACTTTTTCTGCGACACTTTCTCAATCATTTAATAAAGCGTGAGTAATACTACGAGGTGTGATCAAAAAGTTCCGGGACTGATTTTAAAGCGTAGAGAGGGCAGCAGTGTGGTGCGCGTGCAGCGGTCAAGGAAGATGACCATCGTGTCCCGTTGTACCAAGGGTGGCGCTCTGTGAACATTTGGAGCTGCTCTACGCGAGTTTTTGTGACCAGGTGCACGAGCACAATGGCGATTTCACCATACACTGCAAACCAGAGACACAGCGAACATCAATTATGCGTTTAACTTGGCAAATATAAAACGGAGGCCGTTGAAATGATTCAGCAGGCTTGTGTCAAAAAGCAGTGAATTACGCCAAGTGTATTACGTGGCACTCTCGCTTCAGGAACGGCAGAACATCACTGGAAGACGAAGAGCGGTAGGGCAACCTTATCCGACCTCTCCTTGACTTCAGTGACGTTCTGCCATTCTCGAGAAGCGGGTGTCACTCGAAACATCTCGCACATCTCACTGCCTTTTGACATAAGCCTTTAAACAATTTCACAGGTCTCTGCTTTGGATATGCCGAGTTTGACGTGAAATTGATGTTCGCTCTCTCTGGTTTGCAGACTATGGAACAATTGCCTCTATGCTCCTAGCATTTGGTCAAACAAACGCGTGTAGCGCAGCTCCAAACGTTCACAAAGCGACGCCCTTTGGTATAACGAGCACGAGGGTTCCTTCCTCCGATTGCTGTGCGCGCATTATTGTGCTGCCCTCTCTTTTTATGCTACGAAATCAATCCCGGAACTTTTTGATCACACCTCGTATATGAAGATATAAATATACACACAGAAAAGTGAAGGCAGTGAATTTTGTTTTATATGTTTAAATATTTGTTTATAGAGTAAACATACCGATAATTACCTGGATGCGTTGAAAGATATCGCTGCTCTCATGGGGACTGGAGCGGAGTCGTCTTCGTTCCGTAAAACAATAATAAAGCCCTTCTGATGGCGCAATCGAGAGTGCTCGCTTTTAGATTGGCGAAAGAGCATACATAGCTAGAAAAACACAAAAGGCTAATGCAGTTCATTTAAGTTTTATCCAGGAGAAATCGATACTTGAATTCAGGGTGGAACTGAAAAGGGGGCCTCAAAAGGTGACTTCGTTTTCTTTTTCATTTATGTTTTCTTCAAGCTCGTCAGAAGCTCAGAATGACATGTCGACGAAATTTTCTAGAAGCCTCTATCGTCTGCCAGCATCGAACAAATTGCAAACTTTTTTATGTACGATTTTTGTGAGCGTTATCAAGGCTCAATTTTATTTCTACCCTGCCATTTTCTTTTTTTTTAGTCAAAAGAAGCGAAATGATAAAAAGAAAACAATGCTCAAACCATCTAATCTTGTTGAAGCTCGTCGGAAAGTGCAATTTACGTCGTTTTCCCTAGAATCAACGTTCGAATCCATACGGAACAAAAACGATAAGGGGATTTTCTGCGTCTTTTAAAGACAGGCTCGATATGATCAACTATATTTCAGACCAAACATAGAGACTTGCGTTTTTAGAAAAAATGTTTCTGCATGTTCTTTGATCTGTGCACGATATGCGACCAAATTTTAACGGTTCAAAGCTGCCTTTTCTAATTTTCGTACAATCTCAAAAACCTATACATTTGTGTCTGTCTTTTTTTGTAATCAACCTTTTTAATTTTTTTTTTTGGGGGGGGGTGGGGCAAATGTTATTTTAAAACACCAATTAAAGACTCAGTGTGGATGGGCGGATAGCGGTTTGAATCGAATACCGCAGCGTCATTTTTAACTTCTACACTGCCATCGGTTTCCCCGGCAATGTCAAGACTATGAACGTTGCAGTGCTATTTGATTATAGGTAGTTCCCGCGAGAAAACAGAACCGTGTTTTTCGGCCCCGTTAAATAAACTATGCATCACAGAAAGATCAAACTCCGTGAGAGTGTGAAGCTAGCGGTTGGGGATAGAAGGCGAAAGTTTAAGAAGATGGCGTTCTCTGGATTTAAAGGAAATTGAGAAAAACGATATTTCTCTATAAACCGATGTTCGCCTAAG